>BQNB010153724.1:0-15610 GCA_026074375.1 Tanacetum coccineum
ATCTAAACTAACCAAGGAAACGCACACATAATCTAGCTAATCATCCCATGGGCTCTGATACCAATTGTAGTATATTGGATATTATAACACAAGCAAGAATGATTGGGTTAGCAAATTATCTAGAGAGAGAAAGTGGAGTATTTCTAGTGAGAGAAAAACCAAATGAAAGCTTTATGATAAAATGAACAACCAACCCCTTCCCATGGCTAGAAAGTGGTTTATATACATGAGTGTTTATGCCCTAATGGGCTTGAGTATGGGCTTACAAGTGGGCTAAAGGCCCGGCCCAATACTATTAGTCATACGCTTACAATTAGACTACGAGCTATGCTATTCTAGATTATACACGGGGTGACCAAGTCTTTTTTATAATCCTAACAACTTTTGCCAATCCCCCAATCCCTTTACCCTGCACCCAAAACAAACATATTTACCCGCCAAAAACACTGTTTAACCATCCCTGTCACTATCCCTTATTCACTGTTCACACAGACAAACCAAAGTCACACTATCACACCCCCACCTTACTAAAGGACAAAGACACCTTGGCAATCCTCTCCACCCCTATTCGTTTAAGGTAAATGACAAATGATGAAGGGTTATGATCATATGGATTGGGCACCAAGCATATATAAGGGCTGAGATGAACTTTGCAATTCTACTCACACAATAAACACACTCCTTGAGCTCTCTTACAGAAGAAACACAACAAGAAGAGACCAAGTTTGAAGACCTTTAGTATAAATATAGGACTATTATAGTTTATAGTTTTTTGTCGAATTTTTGTTAAGTCCATTATTGTATTAACAAAGTTTGTCCATTTTTAATATTGCAACTTAATTACTTGTCTTTTAATTACTGTCATTTAAATTTTCAGCATTGTAATCTCTTATTTTAAGTTAATGAAATTTTTAAGCTTTCTTTAAATATTGTCATTTAAGTTAAATTGTCATTTAAATACTATTGTTAAGCTCTTGTATAAGCTTTTGAGTCATTAAAAGTTTATATAAAAGTTTGTTTAATTTTCTGTCTAAAAAAAATCAAAAACAAATCACAAAAAAGCTCACCCCTAAAGTACCTCAACAATTTGGAAGATAAGCTAGCAAGGGAAGAGCTTATAGACCATACTAGCTTGTCTTTGATAAGCTAGAGCTTGTAGATTACTTTATTTGCCCTGTTTTGAGCAAGGGCTTTGTAAGTTTCAATTTT
This sequence comes from Tanacetum coccineum, assembly GCA_026074375.1. Classification (NCBI taxonomy): domain Eukaryota; kingdom Viridiplantae; phylum Streptophyta; class Magnoliopsida; order Asterales; family Asteraceae; genus Tanacetum; species Tanacetum coccineum. The sequence continues at coordinate 1,210 of BQNB010153724.1, forward strand.
TCAATTTTGCTTATTTACTGTTCATCTGTTTCTAATTGCTTATTTCCTGCTTATTCTTGCTTATTTATGTTGTTTGTTGCCTTTTCATGCTTGTTTATTGCTTTTATGTACTTTGTTTAAGCTTTTCTTCAAAACTGTCCATTTTTGCCTTTAAATTGCTCATTCTTTGTTTGCTTAATTGAGTGCTTATTTCTGTGAGTTTATTGCTTATTTTTGCTTAACTTTGAATGCTTGTTAACTGTCTTTAATGTTCTTAGCTTAAAACTCTTTAAATCAGTTTAAAAATTGATTTCCAAAACTTAAAGGGGTGTTTGGTTTAAGACCTAAAGTGGGTCAAATTTGTTTAAAATCCTTTTGGGTCACTTGGCCAATTTGTACAAACCTTTTTAAGTTGTTTTTAATCAGTTTTCAAAAGATTTTAAGTTTGAAAGAAAGTTTTTAAGTTTTTTCTATAAGTTACTTTGAAACTGTGGTGACAAAATAGTTCTAAAGTGCTTATTTGATTAAGCTTACAAAACCATCTTTTAAGTGTTGCTTTTGAGTTGCTTTTAAGTGTCAAAGTCAGTAGATAAGAGTCTTTTTAATTTACCTTTGTTTTAGTCAAAACCTGTCAAGTCAATTTTATAGCTTTAAAAGCCATTTTTTATTTTCAAATTTAGATAAGTTTTAGTTAGTCTTAGGGTTTGAGCTTAAGAGCATAAGCTCATTAGTTGGTGACTTTTATCTGTTTTAGCTTAGTTTAGATTTTAAAGCTTATTTTCTAGCTTATTAGTAGGACTGCATTTAGCCCTTTTAAAACTAAAAAAACCAAAAAAATGCATACTGTCTGAATCAGCTATTTTAATCTGGCTTTTTAATGGCTTAATTGATTTTCAAACTTTATTTTCTTTGCTGATAATTGTAGCCTATAAGCCAAGCTTTAAGCTCATATAGCCCTTATAGCCATAAGGTTCCACTAAAGGGCTTAAAAATAAGCTCAAAAGTGCCCTCATAGGCTATTTGCTTGACAGTTTTAGCCCACTTTGCTTATCTGCTTTTTCTTGCTTTTTAGCTTATATTGCTTGCTTATTTTAGTTAGACTTGCTTATTAGGTATATGATTGCATCTGTTTTTGCTTATCTTTCTTTTTCATTTGCTTATTTGCACTTTTAGCTTAGAAAGTTTTAGTTTAAAAGCTTTTTGAGGAATTCTGTCATATTAAACTTAGTTTAGATTATTTTCTTTGCTTATTTATGTTCCCTAGTGCTTATTAGGTGTAGTGTAATATGTTTTAGCTTATTTATGCTTTGTAACTGCTTATTGAGTTTTAAAATAGCTTAACAGTTTAGCCATTTAGTCTTTTAGTCTAAGTTTAGTAATCTGTTACTTTTTCAGCTTATTTTTGAGCTTATTTTTAAGTTATAAAAATTTTGTTTTCACAAAAGTTGCTTATTTAAAAAGTTGTAAAAAATGGCAAATAAAAACATTTGAGAGTAGGGGAAGCCCCAAGTGAGCAGGGCTTGAACTCGGGACCTCAACCCCACTCACCAAACGTTTTAACACTACACACACTCACCACTAGCGCCCTTGGGTCTTTTCCGTTTTCTTTTGCATGCTTTATTTTTTTATCACCTTTTTAGTTAGTTTAGCTTATAAGCTGTTTTTTCTTTTTAACAGCTTATTTCGATAAGTTGTTTCCACGTTTTTATTTTTCTTAGGATCTTAACCGTTTAATGCATTTTCCGTAAATTTTTCTGATTTTTATAAAATAGTTTGGTATTTTAAATCATTTTATTTCATTTAATCTGTTTTTAATTCATAAAAAAATTTAAAAAAGTCAAAAAAATATAATTCTTTTTTAGAAAATTTTCTTTTATCATTTAGGACCTAGGAAAATTAAATTTGCGTTCGTAGGATTAAATTTTTAGGATTTCGATTTTTAAAGAACGGGATTAGAATCCCGTTCTCGTTTTTTGTGTTTTAGCCTTATTCGCTTTCGTTTTTAGGTTTCCTTTACTCGTTTTCGTATTTTAATTGTAGAATTAGAAATCCCAACCTAAAAAATCTTTAACCATTCAAAAACGCGATCACAAACGTTCTCGATCTTCAATTCACACATCGTTGGGAAACGACCCAGGTAGATTTTTGAGGGATTTTGTTTTGGATAGAAACGAATCTTTTAAAAGCCTCTCGGAATACTTTACCGTTGATTTAGCCTTATTATTTCCTTTGGTCAAAAGGAATTTTGGAGCCGTTGCCGGGGAGGTGTGAACGATTATCGTGAACGTTTGAAGATTAGTGTTTGAAGACCATTCCCTCGTGAAGTTATCAATTTCGTTTGTGAATATTTTCTTCTTATTTTTATAAAAATATAAAAATACAAAAATATTTTCCATTTCTTTTTAAAGAAAAATCAAAAAATATAAAGACATTGTCCTTAATAATAAAAACCATCATCAATATAATGCTCTCAACTGAGGCATTATCATAATAAGTTCCCAAACAAAAGATTTAAAACTTGTCTTTGTGTCACTTGTGAAAAATGGCTCACCTTTAAGAGATTAACAAACTGTAAGAGGGGTATAAGGAGGGTTGTTCCGAGGAACTACGACCCGAAAGGAGAAGGTTTTTAATAGCTTCGCGCTTTCCCGCTCCTCCGCTCCTTTGTGCGTTTTTCTTTTAGAGAGCTACAGTGAAGCAAGTTGATTATTGGTTTAAGTTATTCAATCTCATTTTGTCCTTTAATAAAATATGTTGTTTAAAAAAACTCAAAAAACCAAAAATAATCTCCTTTAACCTCTTTGCTATTTAATTCTTTTCTTAACCCTCTATATTGTTTAATTCTTATGGCGTCACTCGAACAAAGCGAGTGTATGGGGTGTGGACAACCGTGTGTTGGCTTCTATTGTTATCTTTGTACGTGCCAGCAATGTGGTTTCAGTCTTAGTCATGGAACTTGTATAAACTGCACTTATGGAGACGGAAAACCAGTCAAATGTTGTGAGTGTGAAAGCCCGTTAAATGGTGGATTTTGTTTGTTTTGCAATTCGTGAGCTGGAAATTCTTTCACTTAAGATTCAACTCCGAATTCTTTCGATAATCCTCCCAATTTTTCATACCCACCTCCACAACCCTAGTACGATACGTATTTTTGTGAGTTATGTGGGAACGATGCTCACTATGGTTACGATTGTCCGCCTCAGGTCCCGTTTGTCTACAATCTGGACGGGTGTTTCAATCAAAACTTTGATACTTTTCCACAAACTTCACCAACATTTCCACAATAATATCTTTGTTGTGAAAACTGCAGGGGTCCTCATGCGACTTTTGAATGTCAACCAATGAATCAAAATTTTTACAACTCTAATTCTTTCGGTTTTGACCAATCCCAACTCCCGCAGTTTCCCGTCATTCATCAACCTCGTCAAGAAACAAGTGCGGAAATGTTGCATGCCCGTGAAGACCTAATGGAATCAATACAAAACTTTTTAAAAAAGTTTGATCGTATTTCTTTTAGGGAAACACCAAAGGTTTTAACGCAAGCTTTGGACAAATTTTTTAAAGTTAAGCATGCTCAATTCGAGGAGGTACAAGAATTGCTTAGCAAACTTGTTCAAGATTTGCAAAGTATAAACGAGGAGTTGGTAGAATATATTAATACTCCAAGTTGGAATTTGCCTACCTCATCTTATGATGATGATGACGATGAGTATTCCTTTGAAACACAAGAATATCTCATGACATGTTCTACCGCAATCATACCCGATTTACCAAAAACGAAATCTCTCATCATGGTGGACAAGCATCTTGACACAATTCCAGAAACGGAATCGGATGAATTCATAAAGTCTAGTGTTGAGAACCTTGTCCAAAACCCAATTGAGTCCGAGGATGAATGCGAGTATGATGTGCCCGATTGTGATGATTCTCAAACGACAAATTTTTCGACGTTTTCCAATCCTCTCTTCGACGATTCTACCTCTAGCGATGACAAATCAAATCATGAGGAGGTTATTCACGAAATGAGTTTTATAACTTATTCGAACCCTCTTTTTGATCTTGACGAGGAAATCATTTCTTGTGAGTTTACTCCGATTCATAATGAAGACCCCGATTCTACTCCGAAAAATGATCGTTTTGATGCTGAGTCTTATCTTCTTGAATCACTATTCAATCGTGATACTCTGATGGCTTCCCCTCCCAAGATTGATTTTCTTCTCAATGAGTTCGCCAGTAAACTCACACATCTCCAATCAATTCCACCGGGAATTGATAATATCAACCTTGATCCGGAGGGTGATATTTTGTTTTTGGAAAGTTTGCTTTACGATAACTCTTCTCCCCAACCACCGGAAGCTTTTCAAGACAATTCTAATACTATCATCGAGTCTATTCCCATATTTCCTATCCCCGTTAAGGATAATGATTCTCTTAGGGAAGAGATCGATATATTTCCCGGTCCGGATGACTCAATACCACCGGGTATTAAGAGTGATGATTTCGACTCGAAAGGTGATGATAATTCTACTTCCCTTCCCGAGTTTGAATCATTTCATGTTGATTATCCCGATTTAGGAGATTCGACCATTGATGTGGTGGAAGACATCCCTGTTGATGTGCCTAACATTTTGCCCACCCATCCCACCCTTCATATGGATTTCGACTTCATTCCTTCTCATAATGATCTCGGATCCGATCTTGATGTTTCTTTTCCTTCCAGAGATAGAAACAAGATTTACGATCCGAGGATATGCATTGAAGTCAAATCCACGAGATTTCTTGCAAAACATTCCCCCGTGATTGATACTTTACTTCCATTTTCATCCGAAAATGAAGACAAAGCTTTCAATCACGGTGTTCTTGCTTCAAAGGAGGAATCTCCTCCTTCTTCATCACATCGGGGCTTTAAAGCTTCCAAGCTTTTTCATCAAAAAAGCCCGATGTTAATCTATGGAGAGGACATTCCTATCTTGGATGTCACGTGTCTCCATTTCTATCCCCCTTGACCAGCTCAAGTATGGGGGGATCGGGTCAAGCTAAGTGACCTTAAACAAGCGCTTCGTGGGTGGCAACCCATGCTTATCCTAGTATAATGATAATAGTAGTAATGAATAAGTGTTTTACGTTGCGAGAGAGGCTCGCCTCTTCTATTTTCCGTTTTTGTGTTTTGTGATTGTATGTCCAGGATTGCCTGGATTTTGAAGCCTCTTGTGCTCGCGGTTTTGTCCTTCGTTCACTTAGAGCTTCTCATCCTCAGCTTCATTTTGGGAATCCAATATCCTAATCTTATCGACTAACGTTTATCTTTAGCATAATTCATAAACGGCTTAGGATTTACGTAGAGACCCTTCTTAAAACATTAAGGACAATGTTTAGTTCTAGTATGGGGGGATCTATCGATTTGATTGTGCCTGCAGTCGTTGTTTTCACGTAATCCCGTTTTTACCACCAAAATACAAAAAAATGGAAAATTTTAAAAAATTTCAAAAATAAAATAAGTGTTTTGTCATAATTTTGACTTTCCTGCTGGGTAGAATAAGAATAAATTTTGACTCGATCGAGCGTGTTGAGCTCTAGCTTGTTCCTTAACTTTTAGACTAAGCATTCGCGGATCTTTTTATTAAAGATTTTAAATTTGCGAAGAACGAAAAAATGTATAGGTTAATAATGAAGTTAATGCTAAACAAGATATTTGGGAAATCTTAATAGCTCATAAGTGTATAGATTTGTTGGCTTTTCTCTCCACATATCTTCTAACCGGACTAAAAATAACGTGCGCATTTCGAAAAGTAAACTTAAATCAACAATTTTTTTTGAAGTATAGTCGATATCAATAATTTTAGTTCAAATTTATACTTAAATTTTCTAAAAAGAAATTTTCTCTATATCGTGGTATTAAATGTTGAAAAAAAATTGAAAAATGTGGTAATAATAATAATAAACTGTGGGCTGATAAAAGTTTACTGCATCTTGTCGGCTCATAACCCGATGAGGCAGTCATCTAACATAAGGCACATAGAATTTATCTGAGACTGATAAAAGTTTAAAGCATCTTGCGGCTCACAACCGATGTTACAGCCTCTAAAAGGTCAAGAATTTCCTTAAGAGTAAATAATTATAATTAATTGAAGTAAATGATGAATTAAATAAATACAGGAAAATCGTCGTTTTCTTAAATTTAAATATGCTTTTGAACTAAGACTATTCCGTTTTTAAATTGTGATTTTATGTATATACGGGAAGCCTAAGATTGTTGAAACCGAAGGTCTGTGAGTCCCGATACTAGTCTCTGTGGGGTGTCAAAAGCCTGGTCACTTAGCCGCAAGGTTGGGATGTGCCGAGACGAAAGTCGCTACATGGAATGATCTCGCCTAAACTCATATTCTCGGTGAACGTGAACATAGAATTTTGCAAAATGTGAATCCCATGTTGAAATTGAAGGGCACACTCACCTAAGATATAATAATTGTCGGGAGTAAAAAGTTTACAAGTTGCAAATATGAGTAGTGTTAGCATCTTAACTCATATTTAGCGGTGATTTTTTATGTTTGGTTTGGGACAAGTGAAAAGTCGGGGACGATGAATTTATCCTTTTTGGGGCATTTTAGGATTGAAATGCGTCTTGTTCTATGACCCGAAAAGTTATAAAAATAACGAAAGTCAAATAAGTAGTTAGTTGCTTAAAAAGAAAAGTACAAAAAAAAATGAGAAAAAAGAAAAATACAAAAAAATATTAGTGGTAGTAAGTGTAAATATTTAAAAATGGTCAAAACGGGGCTTTTCTAAATCTTGATTGTTTTATTCCCTTTGATGAACACTTAGCTACTTTTTGAGGTAATTAGTCAGGGGGGGGATCAAGATTCTTAGTTTTCTTAAGTGTTTACTTATGACATTGCGTGAGAACACGACAATAGTTTAGTTTGTGGGATTTTGGTATGTGCCTAAATACACATACCTTTGACCTTTAAAAATGGACATAAATGACCAAAAAACGTACCAAAAATACATTGTATTTGTATGTTTTCACTTATATTATACAGGAAACGGATATCCGACAAAATGACGAAAAATCAAGCAAAAACGGGCAAAATCGAGCACAGAATAGAAAAGCGTAGAAAAGTCAAAGTCAACCAAGTCAAAGTCAACGGTCAAAGCAGAAGCCAAAACCGAAGAAACACTTAATGGGCCCACCCATACCCATCTAATGGGCCGGGTCAGCCCATTAGTGCATTTATGAAGACCAAAAGGCCCATTTCCTTTTGTATACCAAACCGGCCCAAAATCAAACCATATATAAGGCCCAAATCACTTTTAACAAATGTTAAGTCCCAAGGACCATGGGTGCAAATACAATACACACTCTCATGGACTAAACCTGCCAAGTCCTCAAATGTTTTATAACACCACAAGGACCTTCCATGTAATTCAACCATAGACACTAAGGGGCTAAAGCTGGCAAATCCCAAAACAATTATCACCACAAGGGACTTTCTGTATAATATAATCATACAAGATGAAGGACCACTTTTGCCAATCCTCCAAACCCTTTACCCTGCACCCAAAACAAACATATTTACCCGCCAAAAACACTGTTTAACCATCCCTGTCACTATCCCTCGTTTACTGTTCACACAGACAAACCAAAGTCACACTATCACACCCCCACCTCACTAAAGGACAAAAACACATTGGCAATCCTCTCCACCCCTATTCGTTTAAGGTAAATGACAAATGATGAAGGGTTATGATCATATAGATTGGGCACCAAGCATATATAAGGGCTGAGATGAACTTTGTAATTCTACTCACACAACAAACACACTCCTTGAGCTCTCTCACAGAAGAAACACAACAAGAAGAGACCAAGTTTGAAGACCTTTAGTATAAATATAGGACTATTATAGTTTATAGTTTTTTGTCGAATTTTTGTTAAGTCCATTATTGTATTAACAAAGTTTGTCCATTTTTAATATTGCAACTTAATTACTTGTATTTTAATTACTGTCATTTAAATTTTCAGCATTGTAATCTCTTATTTTAAGTTAATGAATTTTTAAGCTTTCTTTAATTATTGTCATTTAAGTTAAATTGTCATTTAAATACTATTGTTAAGCTCTTGTATAAGCTTTTGAGTCATTAAAAGTTTATATAAAAGTTTGTTTAATTTTCTATCTAAAAAAAAATCAAAAACAAATCACAAAAAAGCTCACCCCTAAAGTACCTCAACAATTTGGAATATAAGCCAGCAAGAGAAGAGCTTATAGACCATACTAGCTTGTCTTTGACAAGCTAGAGCTTGTAGATTACTTTATTTGCCCTGTTTTGAGCAAGGGCTTTGTAAGTTTCAAATTTTCAATTTTGCTTATTTACTGTTCATCTGCTTCTAATTGCTTATTTCCTGCTTATTCTTGCTTATTTATGTTGTTTGTTGCCTTTTCATGCTTGTTTATTGCTTTTATGTACTTTGTTTAAGCTTTTCTTCAAAACTGTCCACTTTTGCCTTTAAACTACTCATTCTTTGTTTGCTTAATTGAGTGCTTATTTCTGTGAGTTTATTGCTTATTTTTGCTTAACATTGAATGCTTGTTAACTGTCTTTAAGGTTCTTAGCTTATAACTCTTCAAATCAGTTTAAAATTTGATTTCCAAAACTTAAAGGGGTGTTTGGTTTAAGACCTAAAATGGGTCAAATTTGTTTAAAATCCTTTTGGGTCACTTGGCCAACTTGTACAAACCTTTTTAAGTTGTTTTTAATCAGTTTTCAAAAGATTTTAAGTTTGAAAGAAAGTTTTTAAGTTTTTTCTATAAGTTACTTTGAAACTGTGGTGACAAAATAGTTCTAAAGTGCTTATTTGATTAAGCTTACAAAACCATCTTTTAAGTGTTGCTTTTGAGTTGCTTTTAAGTGTCAAAGTCAGTAGATAAGAGTCTTTTTAATTTACCTTTGTTTTAGTCAAAACCTGTCAAGTCAATTTTATAGCTTTAAAAGCCATTTTTTATTTTCAAATTTAGATAAGTTTTTATAGTCTTAGGGTTTGAGCTTAAGAGCATAAGCTCATTAGTTGGTGACTTTTATCTGTTTTATCTTAGTTTAGATTTTAAAGCTTATTTTCTAGCTTATTAGTAGGACGCATTTAGCCTTTTAAAACTAAAAAAAACCAAAAAAATGCAATAACTGACTATTCAGCTATTTAATCTGGCTTTATTAATGGCTTTAAATCGATTTTTCAAACTTTATTTCTTTGCTAGATAATTGGTAGCCTATAAGCCAAGTTTATCTCATATAGCCCTTATAAACTATTAAGTTCCACTAAAGGGCTAAAAAAAAGCTCAAAAGTGCCTCAATAGCTGTTTGCTTGACATTTTTAGCCCCACTTTGCTTACTGCTTTTTCTTGCTTTTCAGCTTATATTACTTGCTTATTTTAGTTAGACTTGCTTATTAGGTATAGGATTGCATCTGTTTTTGCTTATCTTTCTTTTTCATTTGCTTATTTGCACTTTTAGCTTAGAAAGTTTTAGTTTAAAAGCTTTTTGAGGAATTCTGTCATATTAAACTTAGTTTAGATTATTTTCTTTGCTTATTCATGTTCCCTAGTGCTTATTAGGTGTAGTGTAGTATGTTTTAGCTTATTTATGCTTTGTAACTGCTTATTGAGTTTTAAAATAGCTTAACAGTTTAGCCATTTAGCCTTTTAGTCTAAGTTTAGTAATCTGTCACTTTTTCAGCTTATTTCTGAGCTTATTTTTAAGTTATAAAAATTTTGTTTTCACAAAAGTTGCTTATTTAAAAAGTTGTAATAAATTGGCAAATTAAAACATTTGGGAGTAGGGGAAGCCCCAAGTGAGCAGGGCTCGGACTCGGGACCTCAACCCCACTCACCAAACGTTTTAACACTACACACACTCACCACTAGCGCCCTTGGGTCTTTTTCGTTTTCTTTTGCATGCTTTATTCTTTTATCACCTTTTTAGTTAGTTTAGCTTATAAGATGTTTTTGCTTTTTAACAGCTTATTTCGATAAGTTGTTTCCACGTTTTTATTTTTCTTAGGATCTTAACTGTTTAATGCATTTTCCGTAAATTTTTCTGATTTTTATAAAATAGTTTGGTATTTTAAATCATTTTATTTCATTTAATCTGTTTTTAATTCATAAAAAAATTTAAAAAAGTCAAAAAAATATAATTCTTTTTAGAAAATTTTCTTTTAATCATTTAGACCTAGGAAAATAAATTGCGTTCGTAGGTTTAACAAGTTTTTAGGATTTCGATTTTTAAAGAACGGGATTAGAATCCCGTTCTCGTTTTTTGTGTTTTAGCCTTATTCGCTTTCGTTTTTAGGTTTCCTTTACTCGTTTTCGTATTTTAATTGTAGAATTAGAAATCCCAACCTAAAAAATCTTTAACCATTCAAAAACGCGATCACAAACGTTCTCGATTTTCAATTCACACATCGTTGGGAAACGACCCGGGAGGTTTTTGATTTTCCTTTGGTCAAAAGGAATTTTTTGAGTCTTTCGGAATACGTATACTATAATTGAATTATAATTATTCATTTTCCTTTGGTCAAAAGGAATTTTGGAGCCGTTGCCGGGGAGGTGTGAACGATTATCGTGAACGTTTGAAGATTAGTGTTTGAAGACCATTCCCTCGTGAAGTTATCAATTTCGTTTGTGAATATTTTCTTCTTATTTTTATAAAAATATAAAAATACAAAAATATTTTCCATTTCTTTTTAAAGAAAAATCAAAAAATATAAAGACATTGTCCTTAATAATAAAAACCATCATCAATATAATGCTCTCAACTGAGGCATTATCATAATAAGTTCCCAAACAAAAGATTTAAAACTTGTCTTTGTGTCACTTGTGAAAAATGGCTCACCTTTAAGAGATTAACAAACTGTAAGAGGGGTATAAAGGAGGGGTTGTTTCCGAAGAAACTACGACCCGATAAAGGAAAGGTATAATAGTCTATCGCGCTGTTCCCACCTCCTGAGCTCCGCTCCTTGTGTGTTTGTTCTTAGAGAGCTACAGTGAAGCAAGTTGATTATTGGTTTAAGTTATTCAATCTCATTTTGTCCTTTAATAAAATATGTTGTTTAAAAAAACTCAAAAAACCAAAAATAATCTCCTTTAACCTCTTTGCTATTTAATTCTTTTCTTAACCCTCTATATTGTTTAATTCTTATGGCGTCACTCGAACAAAGCGAGTGTATGGGGTGTGGACAACCGTGTGTTGGCTTCTATTATTACTTTGTACTGCCAGCAACGTGGTTTTCAGTCCTTAGTCATGGAACTTGTATAAAACTGCACTTATGATAAAGTAAAACCAAGTTACAATGTTGTGAGTGTGAAAGCCCGTTAAATGGTGGATTTTGTTTGTTTTGCAATTCGAGAGCTGAAAATTCTTTCACTTATGATTCAACTCCGAATTCTTTCGATAATCCTCCCAATTTTTCATACCCACCTCCACAACCCCAGTACGATACGTATTTTTGTGAGTTATGTGGGAACGATGCTCACTATGGTTACGATTGTCCGCCTCAGGTCCCGTTTGTCCTACAATCTGGAGGGTGTATCAATCAAAACTTTGAAACTTTTACCACAAACTTCAACCAACTTTTTCACAATAATATCTTTTTGTGTGAAAACTACATGGGTCCTCATGCGACTTTTGAATGTCAACCAATGAATCAAAATTTTTACAACTCTAATTCTTTCGGTTTTGACCAATCCCAACCCCCGCAGTTTCCCGTCATTCATCAACCTCGTCAAGAAACAAGTGCGGAAATGTTGCATGCCCGTGAAGACACCTAATGGAATCAATATTTTAAAAAAGTTTGATCGTATTTCTTTTAGGGAAACACTGAAGGTTTTAACGCAAGCTTGAGACAAATTTTTTGAAGTTAAGCATGCTCAATCCGAGGAGGTACAAGAATTGCTTAGCAAACTTGTTTAAGATTTGCAAAGTATAAACGAGGAGTTGGCAAAATATATTAATACTCCAAGTTGAAATTTGCCTACCTCATCTTATGATGATGACGACGATGAGTATTCTTTTGCAACACAAGAATATCTCATGACATGTTCTACTGCAATCATACCCGATTCACCAAAAACGGAATCGGATGAATTCATAAAGTCTAGTGTTGAGAACCTTGTTCAAAACCCAAGTGAGCCCGAGGATGAATGTGAGTGTGATATGCCCGATTGTGATGATTCTCAAACGATAAATTTTTCAACGTTTTCCAATCTTCTCTTCGACGATTCTACCTCTAGTGATGACGAGTCAAGTCATGAGGAGGTTATTCACGAAATGAGTTTTAAAACTTATTCAAACCCTCTTTTTGATCTTGACGAGGAAATCATTTCTAGTAAGTTTAATCTGATTCATAATGAACACCTCGATTCTACTCCGAAAAATGATCATTTTGATACCGAGTCTTATTTTCTTGAATCATTACTCAATCGTGATACTTTGATGGCTTCCTCTCCCAAGATTGATTCTCTCCTCGATGAGTTCGCCGGTGAACTCAAAACAATTCCACCGAGAATTGTTAATACTGATCACGAGGAATATATTAGTCTTATAGAGAGGTTGCTTTACGATAATTCGTCTCTTCGACCGCCGAAAGATTTTCATGTTATTCCAAATATGATCATCGAGTCTTTTCCCATATTTTCTATCCTCGTTGAGGATAGTGACTCTCTTAGGGTAGAGATCGATATGTTTCCCGGTCCGGATGACTCAATACCACAGGGTATTGAGAGTGATGATTACGACTCGGAAGATGATGATAATTCTACTTCCATTCCCGAGTTCGAATCATTTCATGTTGATTATCCCGAATCGGGAGATTCAACCATTGATGTGGTGGAAGACATCCCTGTTGATGTGCCTAACATTTTTCCCACCCATCTCACCCTTCATATGGATTTCGACTTCATTCCTTCTCATAATGATCTCGGATCCGATCTTGATGTTTCTTCCCCTTTCGGAGATAGAAACAAGATTTACGATCCGGGGATATGCATTTAAGTCGAATCCACAAGATTTCTTGCTACTCATTCCCCCGTGATTGATACTTTACTTCCATTTTCATCCGAAAACGAAGACAAAGTTTTCAATCACGGTGTTCTTGCTTCAAAGGAGAAATCTTCATCACATTGGGGCTTTAAAGCTTCCAAGCTTTTTCATCAGAAAAGCCCGATGTTGATTCATGGAGACAACACTCCTAATTTGGGTGTTCGTCATCTCTATTTCTATCCCCCTTGACAAGCTCAAGTATGGGGGGATCGGGTCAAGCTAAGTGACCTTAAACAAGCGCTTCGTGGGTGGCAACCCATGCTTATCCATTCTATCTTCTTTCTATTAATGAATAAGTATTTTTTGTTGTTGTGAAGAGGCTCGCCTCTTCCATTATCCGTGTTTTGTGTTTCGTGATGTATGTCCAGGATTGCCCGGATTGTGATGACTCTCGTGCTCGTGGTTTTGTCCTCCGATCACTCGGTCTTTACATCCTCAGCTTCATTTTGGGAGGGGGGATCTTCGATTTGATTGTGCTTGCAGCCGTTGTTTTCACGTAATCTCATTTTTACCACCAAAAACCTAACAAATTGAAAAATTTTAAAAATTTTCAAAAACAAAATAAGTGTTTTGTCACAATTTTGACTTTCCCGCTGGGTAAAATAAGAATAAATTTTGACCCGATCGAGCGTGTTGAGCTCTAGCTTGTTCCTTAGCGTTTAGACTAAGCGTTCACGAATCTTTGCGAAGAACGAAAAATGATAGTGTTATTTACAAGTTAGATGCTAAACAAGGATTATTTGGAAATCTTAAGAGCTCATGTGTGTAATTTGTCGCCTTTTCTCCCGTAAGCTCCTAATCGGACTAATAATACGTGCTACTTTTGAAAATTAGACTTAAATCAACAATTTTTGAATTTGAAATGTAATCGAAATCAATAATTTTAGTCTTAGTTCAAATTTATACTTAAATTTTCCAAAAAGAAGTCTTTTTTATATATCAAAAAATAAGTGAAAATGAAAAAATGAAAAAAAATGAAAAAATGAAAAAAATGAAAAGAATGAATGTTGAATAAGGCAATTATATAAACTGTGGGCTAATAAAGGTTTACTGCATCTTGCCGACTCACAACCGATGTTGCAGTCTTCAAAAAGGTCGAGGGTTACAATTGCATCAAAAGTTATGTTAATGTTAAGTATGAATAAATAAATATATGGAACATCCTTTTTTCTTAAATTTAAATATGTTTTTAAACTTAGACTATTTCATGATTACATTAATAAGATATGTCTAAATGAGAAACCTAAGAGTTTTTTAAACCAAAGATCCGTGAGTCCCGATACTAGTCTCTGTGGGGTGTCAAAAGCCTGGTCACTTAGCCGATGAGGTTGGGATG
>BQNB010153725.1:0-15610 GCA_026074375.1 Tanacetum coccineum
CCCGGGTCCTAGTTAAATATCCTGCGCGTACCTTCAACGCGACGGGGTATATATACTTTTTCTTCTTTAGAAAAAGTAAGTTGTTCACTTTCTAAAATATCTTTTCTCATTTCTCTCTCCTCTTTCTCTCTCTAAACAACTCACTCTCTTTCTCTTTTCTAGTTCGATTCGTGTATGTTATATGTTATGAAGTGTTAAACGGGATCCTACACTGCACCTATCATAATATCTCCCGATTGGAATGTGCCCTTTGAATTAATGTGTGACGCTAGTGACTTCGCTGTTGGAGCTGTGTTAGGACAACGAATAGACGGGAAATTTAAACCAATATATTATGCCAACAAAACTCTAAATAATGCCCAAGAGCATTACACCACTACTGAAAAAGAACTTCTTGCAGTTGTTTTCTCTTTTGATAAGTTTTGTCCATATCTTATGTTATTAAAAACCATAGTCTATACTGATCATTCAGTTTTAAAGTATTTGTTCAGCAAACAGGATGCCAAACCATGGCTTATAAGGTGGGTTCTGCTTCTTCAAGGGTTTGACATTGAGATTAAGGATAAAAAGGGGCAGATAACTTAGCTGCAGATCATTTGTCAAGACTTGAGAACCCAGACTTGGGAACATTCATGAAAGAGGAAATCGCTGACAAGTTTCCAGACGAACATCTTATGATATTGAAAACCAAGTTAAATGAGGACGAACCATGGTATGTTGATTACGTTAATTACATCATTGGAAAGATTATGCCTCCAAATTGGACACCTAAAAAAAGAAGAAGATTTTTCTATCAAGTAAAAAATTATTTTTGGGATGAACCATACGCATTCAAGTTATGCCCAGACAATGTAATGAGGCGATGCGTTGCTGGAAACAAAATCCTTGAAATCTTGTCACATTGTCATTCTGGACCAACTGGGAGTCATCATAGTGCATCAATTACTGGAAGGAAAGTCTATGAATCAGGATTCTTTTGGCCTAGCATCTTTAAAGATGCTAAAGATTATGTAATGAGATGTGATGCATGTCAAAGATCTGGAAACATATCATCAAGAAGTGAGATGCCTCAAAACAATATCCAGGTATCCAATGTGTTTGACATATGGAGGATAGACTTTATTGGACCCTTTCTTAACTCAAAGGGAAACAAATATATATTGGTAGCAGTGGATTATGTATCAAAATGGGTCGAAGCTCAAGAACTTCCTATAAACGATGCTCGCTTTGTGATTAAGTTTTTAAGAAGGCTATTTGCAAGATTTGGAGTTCCTAAAGCTTTGATTAGTGATCGGGGGACACATTTTTGTAACTCTCAACTAGAAAAAGCCTTGCAAAAGTATGGAGTAACACATAAGTTATCAATAACATATCACCCTCAAACTAATAGGCAAACCGAAGTGACCAATAGAGCTATTAAACATATCTTGGAAAGGTCGGTTGGATATAATCTGAAGAATTGGTCCGGAAAGCTCGACGATGCATTATGGGCATTCAGAACTGCCTACAAAACACCTACTAGGTGCACCCCCTTTAGATTGGTTTAAGGAAAAGCTTGTCACTTACCTGTGGAGATCGAACATAAAGCATATTCGGCACTAAAACAATGTAATATGGATCTCACAGCTGCAGCAAAGAACCGTTTCATGGAACTTAATGAATTAATGGAATTGAGAGATAGAGCGTACGAAAATACCCAGATCTACAAGGAAAGAACTAAGAAATGGCACGACTCTAGGCTTCATAGGGATAAGAATTTCAAAGTGGGAGACAAGGTATTACTATTTAACTCTAGATTTAAGATGCATCTGGGTAAGCTCAAATCAATGTGGTACGGGCCAAATGTGGTAAAGACTTTGTATCCGTATGGAACCGTGGAGATCATCGATAGAAATGGAATTACCTTTAAAGTTAACGGAAAAAGGTTAAAGGAGTACCACGATGGACATATTGATGCGGAAGATAAAGAAATAGTAGAATTCGAAGAAGATACAACAAGAAGAAAGATGGAAGGAAAAAGTCTAACTTAAAGACTTCGCTATAAACAAAAGTGCTTCCCGGGAGACAACCTGGATTGTTATTTATTTTTATCGAGTTTCTCTTCCCATACATCAATATGGTGTATCCGCTCCATACCATACAGCGTATTGAATGTCTGGACGTGATTAGTCCTTTATTTTTATGCACTTTAAATATTATTGTCAGTTATGCCAATACGGCGTATCCATGCACACGATACGGCGTATTTAATAGACTAACCCGTATTTAGATACTTTTTACAGGTTTCTCGATACGACGTGTTTCGATTTACGGATACGACGTATTGGTCTCCTATACAGTTTATTTAGCTTATTTAATTAACCGTAGATACCCGAGATAGGATTTTGCATGTTTTCCTATATTTTGCACAGGACCTCACTGCAAAGAAATCGACGATGTTGGTGAAGTATCTACAATCTGGAAATCTGGAAGTGTTGGAGTCTTGAAACTTCAAGATGGCTGTTTAACACAATCTTGCTTCAAAACTCAACTTGGAGAATCTACCAAGCAAAATATCAAGGGAGTTTCTCATTCTAATTCTTTTTAATTCCCGTTTTTAATGTTTTATCTATACAATAAGGACGTTGTATAATTCAAGTGGGAGAGAATGGAATTTAGAATGTATACTTGTCCTATTTTTTTCACACTAAAATGCTTAAAATAAGCCAAATTTATTTTTTTTGTCAAGCCCCAATTACTTTTGTGAAATTTAACTTATACATAACTTACGACGCAATAACCCTTAAATATTGAGAGATTTTACCTTAATCGTTTCTAAATGTTTACCCAAATTTTTACAAAATATGAGTGGTGTAGGTGATGTTGTAGAACTTAGAACTTGGCTGGTATAACTATTAGAAGACCACAATAATGAGTACTATGATTAAGATGGAATAACGAGTTTAAATTGTAAGAATTTTTTCTACGAAATTACACCCAAAAACCATTTAATAAGTTTTTTAGTTTTTTAATTAACCAACTACACTGGTTAGTTACATCCCCCCGTATAAACCCTTTGTATACTCTACATCTAAAAAAGATACCCCCTAAAAAACCAATAGAGCCAATCCTTAAGGAATAACACCCAACCTGTTTGTTTCATTACACCTTTACACACCTAGCCTAACCCTGTTAGATTTAGTCCCATTTATCATTCTAGTTGTTTTAAAGTGTAAAAGTAAGAATTATCCCCGAGTCCATGTGTCAAATTATATCTTTGTTAAAGGTTTGGAAGAAATTGCACATTGCAAATGGAAATGAATAAAGTATAATTAAAACACATTTATATTTTTACTACATCAGGACAATTATTTGTACGTTCCAAGAAATGAATAATTATTGAAGGAAAATTTGGGAATTATAATGATCGGAGGATGGAGAAATACAACCGATTTTCATAGTTCAGTAATGACAAAAATTAGAAAAATTCAACATAAAAGAGGAGGGAAAGTTTTTAAAGATTAATCTATACTCAAGAGCTAGACCGAAGTAAATATATGAGATCAATTATATACTCTTTATAAAGTCAAACGATATAAAGTTTCGTATAAAGTTGGTAGATATCACTCACTTGTCTGGTTAAAATATGTAAAGTATGGTATGATTGGGAAAGTTTGAAACATTACGGGAACACCAACTCAGTCTGTTTTTTTTTATCTAAGATCCAAGACGTTGTAAATAGTTGAAGACATTTTCATGGAAATAGGTCGGGAAAAAAGTTCCTAGCAACTTATATCTTAGACTTAATCTATTTGCTTCGTGATTTTTATTTAACAACAATTTATTTCACTTTCTTAATCATTAACCATGGGTTTTACGCGAATGAGGATATGATCGGGCACGCATGTCTATTCTGTAACACCCCCAAAAATGTGTCGCAGTGAAAATATGTCCGGGAGTGTTACTTCATAATACAGCAGCACAAGACACAAGAGAACGACCTCTAAATGTAATTACATTTAAAGTAATCCTTGTTGATTTTCTTGAAATTGTATAATATTTGTCCCATATTGCATCACAATGAAAATGCTAGAAAGGCATACAACAGATTTTAAGCATTTTCATGTAAGCCAAAATCCATGAAATTAAATATTGTCAAATTTAGACTCATATATAATACATGTCGCGTATTATATACACCTCGTATTATTCTTTTGGTTGTTTATCTTTATATATAATTCACGATATGAATTATAAACTTGTTCATTTTTTATATGTAATATATATGGAATATATTGCATACTTTGCGTTTACTTTTCGATTTATTTTATTTAACCAACCACCAAACTATTACAACTCGAAATCTAAATCTTTTATCAACGTGTCGCGTTGATGTAACCATCCATTGGAAAACCCAAATACGTTATCCTAAGCTAGTGGATCATAGCTGTTTAGATGAACCGCAACTTCTTGGTTGAGCCGTTCCGGTTTCCGTTCGTGTTGTGCTTAATATGTGCATTCCTGCCAATCTTTCTACAACTTCGAGGTAAGTTTATAGCCCCGTGTTTTACTGGTTTTACATATATTTTTTGGGTGAGAACATGCTTGTTTACAAATGCATTTACATGGTTGATTACAAATTGGTTTACATATTTATTTACATATCTCGCAATGGGATACATTACTTGATTTCAATTCTCGACGCAATTACATACTTTCATTCAAATGATTAAGGATTAGCTTAGGTTGCATGAATTGCGAATTACTTAGAGGGTAAGCGCGAATGGTATAAAATAGATCTATTTGGGGTTGATAATCCCCGTTTGGGTGATTAGCTATCACTGGAGACGAACGTTATACCATGTCAGAACACAACCGGATTGGTATCTTCAGGGCCAACAACCACATACATACCAAAAATTATTGTGCTTTGAATAAAGTGGCATACATATAAGTCTACGCAGTAGTTTCATGAACTTAGAGTAATCGTAATCACTCATTGGGCAATACATACTTGAAACATTTCGTGATGGTTTTTAATTATCATGCATACTTTGAACAATTGCGGTCCAACTTTCATACGTACAATTTTGTGACTATTATAAGGGTTGAAATGGTCATACACACTTTGCAAATCTTTGGTGCAACATTTATACTTAAACAAACCTATGAACTCACCAACTTTATGTTGACCCTTTTAAGCATGTTTTTCTCAGGTGAATTAGATGCTTGGCTTACTTGATGTGCATTGGAGTCTAAATTGACAAGATTTCATTCATGGATTTCTACTTACATACAAATGATCAAATCTCGTTGTATTGCTTTCAAGCTTTTCATTGTGATGCAATTATGGGACAAATGTTATATCAATTTCAAGAAAATCAACGAGATTACTTTTCAAACGACACATTTAGAGGTCGTTCTCTTGTATCTTGTGCTGTTGTATTATGAAGTAACACTCCCGGACATATTTCCGCTGCGACACATTTTTGGGGGTGTTACAGATTGGTATCAGAGCACTGGTTATAGAGAACTAGGTTGCAAATTTTACCCTAGACTATAACCGTTTTCACAAACATTGCATCACATCAAATATTTTCAATATGCATACACACTACTTGCTTACTTGCTTACATTATGTGCTTACATGACATACATATATCTAATATATATGCTTACATTCCTTTGCGTATATCGTACATTTATTTATATAAGAGTTATTTATACCAGAATATTTCTTTAGACATTGTGAGTTACATAATGGTCTCATTTTACTTCTCATACATTGTGAGTTGCACAATGGTCTCCCTTATTTCTCAAGCATTGTAAGTCTTATAATGGCCTCTAAGACCCTTTTCACAACTTCATACAATATCGTAGTACGCGAAAACCGTCACAATTTTGTTTACATGGGATTATGTATGAATCTAAGTATTACAAGTCTTGTATGGGCGGGACTTATAATAAGAGGATTGATATGATAATTGCTATTTTGACTCGTTCATAATGACCTTTATCTTATTTACTTTAACCGAGTACTCATTAACTATCTTGAACTCTATGTCGATCTTGCCTGATTGTTTTATTCCCCGTCTTCGAAGACGAGTTGTAAACACTCGTCCCATGCTCATTAGAACAACTGCATCGTCATGTTATCCACCACTTTGAAAGTTATGTGAGTACGCGTATTGCATCGGAAATTATTAAGTAGGATGATTTATAATCTCTTTATTTGAAAGGATTGGGACGCCTCTTCATTTAAATAAATAAATTATAAATCACCGAACCATAAGTTTATCAATTCATTATTTACATAAATTGTGACGCTTCTTTATGCAAATAGTGAATTATAAATGAGTGGGCTTAATGGTATCCAATATGACACGAGTATGAACTCGAACCTGACAATCACCGAAATCCGTTAAAAAGGTCTAGAAACATAATCGTGTCTTACCACTCAGCAAAATCTTAAGGCCTCACTTGGAACTACCTTATCTCATTCTTAAGTTATTACTTTTGCCGTTACAAATTCTTACAATCATGAACTGTTTATGGAGCTAACCGACTTGTGCACACTTGAGCTAATGGAGTTGATTCATCCTCGAACTAACGACTGAGTACCATATTCCACCGTCTGTAGCATAAGCTCTCTCGCGAGCTCCTTCAATTTATTGAACTTTATTCGGGGGATATTGTTTCTCAAAATGTCTTCACTCTCTGCATTCCATCACCATTTGTTATAGTTATTGTCGTTATAGTTGCTGTTGTTGGGTCCTGGAGCGGTCCCAACTTGTACAACTTTATCTAATAGGTAATGCACCCCCCCCCTTAAACCAGATAAATACCTATCGACGAAACATCTAGTCGAATTATTCATTTCAGACCAATAGTACAACCATTTAAGTCATGATACTTCCTAGTACCGCCTAAGTAAGTTGAATACTTACATCCATTAACCTCGTCCGATATTAATCATCGAACGTTACAGATATAAGAAACTAGACTCCGTCCTTGAACATTTAAAACTTTATACAAACATACTCACGCGACTACACTTTCTCCTTTGATGTTTTCACTATTAAGAGACTTTCTTTATAGCGTGTTTATATCAATCATAAAACTTGTAATGATATTTTTCTAAAATACCTATTCTTATGGGTTAAATATCCTGGTCAAACCTAGCCAAAATTTATGTATGTTAAGAAGTGTCGAAACATCGAATTTTGCTGAATAAAGTTATCAACGCCATGTTTAAAACTGGTTTAGTAAATCTTAAATTTCTCTTGGTCACATAATCGGTTAACACAAATTGAATCCAGGGACAAAATTCCTTTAAGGGGTAGGTACTGTAACAATCCGCATTTTCACGTTATTTTATGTCAATAAATATTCAACTATTTAACCTTTACGCGTTCACTTTTAATTTTCAACGTTTTGTTAAACCGCGTAAACTAAAAATTAACATTCAACGTAAACGGACATCGAACAAATAAAAGTTTACGTCAAATAGGTGTTATATTATTTTTACGAAAATAATTTATAAATTTTCATATTTTATTTTTATATGTTACGTAAAACGTTTACGTTTCGCAATAAATTACATTTTTGCATGCATGTAAACCCTTAAACCTATCTATACTTCATCAAATACCCACCATTATACCCAATACCAAAAAAAAAATTATATCATTTCTATCCTAATATCGCCGTTTATACTTATACATACACAAGAATGAATTCAATAAATCTCCACTAACACTTAAACTATAATAACTCTTAACCTTTGGATAAAATCCTAATGTATAGCCACCATGTATAAGCCACAAATTAGCACATGTTGTCTCCCTTTGACCACCTATTCACGGCAAGAAGCAAAAGAAAGACCAAGCATGACTGAAATTTCCCATCCAACATGTCTAATCCCTTATTTTGTTCCCATCCAACATGTCTAATCCCTTATTTTGTGCTTCCATATCCTACGCATGCTTGCATGATTTGGAGTAGTCTCATCCTAGTTTGTCATCTATGTATTAAACAATATTAATTTCCATACCTTGGTTGACTAATAAAAAGGGTACAAGACTTGGCCATTATTTACAAATCAAAAATCAAACACAAAACACTCTTTCTCTCTAATACATATCCGGTCACCTCAAGGAGAACACCAAAATCATACAAAAATTTTATAAGTTTCTAAGAAAACATCACCATTTAACCTCTTATTACGTAGCAAATACAAGAAACTACTTCTTTTTTAGTTGTTTATAATGCACAACACAAAAATAAAGAATCTTTAAAAGTTCTTGGTTCACATCCAAGACTACTGTAACTATAATTATGTCTCCTTCGTGATGTTGTACTCGTGATCACGACCATGCATCACTTTGGGTTTACGTCGATTTTTCAAGCTCCTTGTTCATGTTGGCTTTGCGGTAAGAATTGTTTTCCGACGTGCACCGTACGCTTTTCCGATGAGGTAAAACTCACAACCATATTCTTCCTTTTAGCCCTTTAAGGCTCGTTTGGTTGTTGCGGTCTTGGTTTCATGATTGGTACAAATACATGTTTCGTGTACACTGGGTTTTGTAGTTTTAACCGTGTCTAATCGATTCTGGTGTTCGTGCTTCAATGGGTGTTCATGTTCGACTTGTGTACGTTTGAGTTTGGTTCATGGGTTGTGGTTCATGTTTGAATTCAGTTTATGTTCGTGAGTGAATGAGGTTCTGCTGGTCCGCGAGTAATACGTTTAGCTTTTATGTACGTGCGTTGGGTTCTTATTTCAATCGTACTCGTTGAATTTTAGAGATCGTGATCGGATGGTGTTCATACTCGTGTTCACGTGATTCATTCGTGTTTCAGTTTGAGGTACCACTTGAACCATGCTATACTTATAAGTAATTTACGTTAATATGATCACATGAATATGTATGGGTAATGTGAAGATCAAACCTGAAATCTTAGTATCTATAATGGAGTAAACAAATTTTGAAAATAGTCCATGAAAAGGCTAGGATTATGACATGAAGAAGACTTGCATGCAAAACACAAATAAGTTAGCTTTCATGAAAATAAAATATATATAGATAGCATAAAATGGGGACCAACCATACACTGACATCTTATATCACATGATAGGAATCTCTTTTCTTTAAGCAAGTTTCGAAATTTACCCTTAAGTATCAGTAGTTGGCGAGATTGCCCCTCAAACTTTAATATAAATAAACATGTGAATAAATGAATAGCTAGTTAAATAATAATATAAAATATAATGAAATGCATAAAGTCCTAGCATACACGTCAGAATTATGTTATCTAGAATTAAGTTACAAGACAGCCCCTTATAGTTTTTTTATATAACAATCGGTCCTTAAAGTTTTGTTATGTTACATTTATGACCCCTTTAAGTTTGTTAAGATTATACGAGTAAACATTTAATTGATTATACTATTCTAAAATGAGTAAGGTCGTTGGCTTAATAGTGTTATTATAAGGACTTGATTATAGTATCGTTTCATTTTATTACGCTTGCATTATTCTAAATCGACCTATAATTAAATAGGTTGCATCCCGATCCTTTGCGACGACATTCCTTGTTGATTTTTCTAAAAATCAATTTCCATCACTTGAGGTGAGTTTATAGCCCCATGTTTTACTTGTTTTATATATATTTTTGGGGTGAGAACATGCTTGTTTACAAATTCATTTGCATGGTTTATTCAAACTTGTTACATGTTCATTTACAACTCGTTACAAATTGATTTACAATACTTGATTGCATACTTGATTTCGTAACTTGGTTACATAATCGTTTACATGAACGTTTACAAACTCATTTACATGATTGATTACAAACTTGTTTACATACACTCTTACAAAATAAGTCAATGCCCTGGTGTTCTTGGAGGGGACACCTACGATGGGTACATATTCTTTTCATTACTGCTCGGGTGTTCTTGGAGGGAACACCTACGATGGGTACATATTCTTTTCATTACTGCCCAGGTGTTCTTGGAGGGGACACCTACGATGGGTACATATTCTTTTCATTACTGCCCGGGTGTTCTTGGAGGGGACACCTGCGATGGGTACATATTAATTTCATTTATGCCCGGGTGTTCTTGGAGGGGACACCTACGATGGGTACATATCCTTGATTTCAGTTAATGCATTGGTTTCATGAACTTAGAGTAATCGTAATTACTCATTTGGCAGTACATACTTGAAACATTTCGTAATATTTTTAATTATCATGCATACTTTGAACAATTACGGTCCAACTTTCATACTTAAAATTTTGTGACTATTATAAGGGTTGAAATGGTCATACACACTTTGCAAATCTTTGGTGCAACATTTATACTTAAACAAACCTATGAACTCACCAACTTTATGTTGACACTTTTAAGCATGTTTTTCTCAAGTGAATTAGATGCTTGGCTTACTTGATGTGCATTGGAGTCTAAATTGACAAGATTTCATTCATGGATTTCTACTTACATACAAATGATCAAATCTCGTTGTATTGCTTTCAAGCTTTTCATTGTGATGCAATTATGGGACAAATGTTATATCAATTTCAAGAAAATCAACGAGATTACTTTTCAAATAACACATTTAGAGGTCGTTCTCTTGTATCTTGTGCTATTGTATTATGAAGTAACACTCCCGGACATATTTTCGCTGCTACACATTTTTGGGGGTGTTATAATATTAATGTTGGGTTAAATTAGGAGTCCTATAATTTGTTTCAAACTTTAAACTGTGTTTCATTCTTTAATTGCATTAGAGTAACTTTGGAGATTGTGCCCCATTTCATGTGTTTTAATTTGTATGGATAACATCGGATATAAATTAAATATAAATTTTGATGATGTGCATGTGTGATTAATGTCTTAAATATTTATATTTTGCAGTATTTGGTTCCGCAACTAGGAGAAGGAAAAAGCTAGCGTAATGGACTTGCCTTGCAATTTCATTGTAAATAGAGGTACAAGAAGCTCGCAAGGGTTCGTATAGCATTTTCTTTTTGAGTGTTGTGCAATTACAATCATAAAATGAAAGCAATTGTTCATTATTATTTATATATTATGTTTTTGTTGGCCTTTCGACAAAATATATATTGTGGTTTTGCCAACTTTTATGATGGTATGAATTTATATTTCATGGTATTGTGTGTGCCTTTTTTTCATTGTAGATTACTAGCTGCAAACATGGTTCTATCTTTAATTCATTCTTGACTGGTACATCAAATTGTGTACATTTTTTAGTTTTTCAATAAACAAGGTTTTAAGCCCGCGCGTTGCTGCGGGGCGTTTTGTATAAGTAAAAAGAATATGATCAAAGAGACGATTAAACTCGATACGTATTCGCGAGTGATCTCCATTTTCAGTTTAGCAACTGCTACATGTACTACATCAGTAGCTCTGCAATTGCCACAATTGCACACACTATGATATTTGATGCTAAAAGAGAAAAGGATAAAAGGCATGATCTTTTGGTTTATGATAAATTGCACTACCTATATTTTGGTAAAAAAACGTCCACTGGTCTACTGATGCACTAACCAAGCAACCTTTAAACACATGTTTCTGAGATTGAGTTGATGGGAGCCGGGATACCAACTAATGCTACCGATACGTCAAACCGAGGCATTATCCAACCTGCATAAATCACCCCTTTTAGCACACTTCGAAAAAGATAACACATATCATATGTTTTAAACCATTAGAAAGCAACCCGTTTTCACACATGCCTTTTGTGGATCGCTTATGCGGGTGGATTTCTAGTTGAAAGTAGAGGCGGTTTGTATAGAAAATAGTTTCAGCTGATCTCACACGCAAAAAAAAAAGTCGTTATAGCATTTTTGTCCCATAGCGGAACGTTATAAATAGATCTATTCGGGATTGACAATCCACCGATCGAGTGATTAGCATCACTGTGGGCAAACGAACGTTATAAAACAGGATCGAAATGCGATTGGTTAGGGACTACAGGGCTAAGGTGGGGTTGGGGGCAAACATATACATGAATACTTGCGCGTTTGACTTTGAATAAAGTGGGCAATACATACTTTGAAAAAAGAAGTTCACTATACATATACGAAAAATATATTGTTAAATATGAATGATGATTATATTAATATATATGTGGTGGGGGTGGCATGTGCGTTAGGTTGACAATTTGGGGATTTAAATGGTCATGCATGCATTACAAATTTATTATTTTTAAAAATCATACATAGATTATGGAAGAACATATAAAGGAATTAAAACAGTCATACCCTACTTTACCGGAACTTTTGGTTCAACATATATACTTACCATAACCTATGAACTCCACCAACTTTAATGTTGAGCGACTTTTAAGCATGTTTTTCTCCCCCCCCCCCCCCGGGGCCCCCCCCCCGCCCACACCCCAAACCAAAAAAAACCCAGGTGAATTAGATGCTTGGATTTAATTGATGGTGCATTGGAGTCTAAACTGAAAGATTTTCCATTCATGATTTCTACATACATACAAGTGGAGTCAAATCCTCATTGGTTTAATTCAAGCTTTTTCATTGTGAATGCAATATGGGGACAAACATTTATATCAATTTCAAGGAAATCAACGAGATTACTTTTCAACCACACATTTAGAGTCGTTCCCTTTATTATCAAAGAAATCTAACTAGCGCTGTGTATTATGAAGTTACGCCCCCGGATACATTTCTGCTGTGATTCATTTTTGGGGATGTTACACTATTATTAGGACATGTTAGAGTAGGGATAGAGACCTAGATTCTTAATAGTTTTGTATATTATCTTTAGGCATGATAATAACCGTTTACCAGCCAACCTACCATTATTTAATTTATTTTTTGGATATAAATTTGCTTGGATGAGCTGCAATCTCGGGAATGCTGCAACACAAATACAACCTCTTACCATAGTAAGTGTAAATAAGTAACCTAAAACACCCAGTTAATCTACATTTATACGATAAAATACGTTACATAAGAGGATCGCGTAGGTTTTGTTTTTTCTGTTCTAAATGTGTCATACAACAAAGTAATGACTTATTCATGCATTTCCTTTCCAGTTCAGTGTTCAGTGTCTCTGCTAAGTAGCATTATTCGCAAGTACTTGATTTAGCTAATAATAAGCTGAGCGGTGTGGTGCCGTAGTCATTTCATAAGTTTCCTAAGTCGGCTTTTGTAAGGAATAATGTGTTTATAGTTTATTTGTAATGATGAAGTGCCTATTGTTATGCCTCCGAAATCGGCTATGAAAACGAGTCTAAAAATGAGTGAAAAACTTATTTTTGTTTAGTTTTAGGTGTTTATGTTATTAGGTTTGTTAGATTTGCTATCGTTTGTGTAAAAAGGGATAACGAAGACGGGATTGGAATTTCATCACAAATTAAGAAACGTGGGATGTCGCCTAAAAAGTAGCTATGTAGCTTTTGGGATGTCGCAATAAAGGTAGGCAATACTTAAGGAAGGGTAAAAGGGTTTAACCAGATAGAAAAATAAGTAATCATACGATTATCATTAAATCTATTTGTTTTTCAAGTGGTAAAAATGACTATTGAAAACGGGCATACAGACAACGATTTGTAAAAACTCTCCCCTGATTAGTTTAAAGTTAATGGGTTAGAATCACTACCTCTAATCAGAAACCCACACTCTCATTGCTGCCATCTATTGCTATTCACCTATGCTTGAGTGGGGGGTGGACGATGAAATTGATATTTTTTAGTCTTCTGCTTTTACATAGACCAATGATGTCAATCATAGTACGGATGAAGGATCCTATGATTCTGATGATAGACTTCCACTACTCGAAAGGAACTTTAACCATTTGAAAACTAATCAAGAGTCAAACACACCTTATCAAACACACATTCCAACACCAAAGGAAATTATCCAATCAATCACAACAACCAGACAAACCATTTTTCCAAACCAAATCCTCAAGGAAGAACTTCGTCATGATATGAGATCTTGGAATGAAATCATTCAAGATAATGCCTTTGGCACTCAAAATTACTCACCATTCCTTTCTGCATCATCAT
This sequence comes from Tanacetum coccineum, assembly GCA_026074375.1. Taxonomy (NCBI): domain Eukaryota; kingdom Viridiplantae; phylum Streptophyta; class Magnoliopsida; order Asterales; family Asteraceae; genus Tanacetum; species Tanacetum coccineum. Next base: position 14,035 of record BQNB010153725.1, read on the forward strand.
GTCACATGATGTAATGCATTCTAACAAGTACTCCTTTTAACTTTGCATACTTTCTAACAAAACGAGTTAAAAATATTAAAAATTAACCAAATTCTCCAATGCCATATGGAATGATTCTAAATCGTCTATATGATCACATTATCCAAATTAATCCTCATCTATGAAAATCAAAATGTTAGCCGTGTATTTATTAAAGTGATGGTCATTAAATATTTCCGAGCCTTGTATAACTAAAACGTAGTTTACGGGAATTTAGTTAAGCTAGTTGGGCCTAGTTGTCGGGCTCAAGCCCATTTGTATTAAGAACCGGCCCAAAGTAAAGCCCACAAGAATAGTCCACTCTTGTAACTATATAATGCCCTCTCCAAGTGTGGAGAGGGTGTTGCTTCTCATTTTTCTTTTCATGAACAAGTAACCATTTTTCCTTTTTTTATCTTTCTCTCTCTAAAATCTTTTTCTTATTTTTGTGTTTGGTGATGAAATGATATCCTAACAAGTGGTATCAAGAGCCACGGGTGGGTTTAGCGATTTCGTTGTGGGCGTTTGTTGTTAGCTTACTTCGGCTTATTTGGGCTTCTTGTCTTTCGGCTTAAATTTTTTTTCTTATTATTTGTGCTTATTTGTAAAAAAAACAAAAAAAACAAAAAAAAACAAAAACATGAGTGCTTTGTTTTGTTTTTTTCCAAATAACTTGTTGTTGGTTTTAAGGTAACAAACATATGGTTGTGTTTCGTTACATGCAACACCATCTTTCTCATTAACAAGTAGGGTGTGTTTTTGTTTCTGTCATATATTTTTTTTTCAAGGAAGAGTCGAACGAGTAAAATTCAAAGACCACCGATCGAGTGTACTCTTTGAATGAGCCAAACAAGTGTCATTTTAAAAGAGCCGAACGAGTGTTTCTTTAGTTGAGCCGAACGAGTGTTATTTTGAAAGAGCCGAACGAGTGTAATCTTGAAAGAGCCGAACGAGTTTTCATCGACTTGAACCGAACGAGTGAACACACTTCAACCACCGAACGAGTTTCATCTTCTTGTGCCAATCGAGTTGAATCTTTTTGGACCGAACGAGTGGAAAACTTAGTCGACCGAACGAGTGGTTTTCCTTATGAACCGAACGAACCAAAATCATTGAGGACCGAACCATTGAAAACAACAAGGATCAAACAAGATAATTTATATGCAACCAAACTAGCTCTACTTACATGGAACCGAACTAAAATCACACGTTTAAGCATTTTTTGATTTTTCGGTTTCGAGTGTCGGTAATCTACGGGACTTATAACATATACCGTTGCGATCGTGACATCGTTTCGATCATCGTGGTATATTCACTTCTCACCGAACTTAACCGTACCACTCCACGAGTCAAGATTTTCACTCGTTACCATTTTTAGAATTATATAACTATACAAAAGGCAGACGCCCCGTGGGTCGGGTCGCATTAAATTTTTTGACCCGGTCCCACCCCCACATTAATGCAAGGTTTTTTTTTTTTTTTGTTTTTTGTTTTTTTTAACATTTACTTCTTTCTTTTTTTTTCCCTTTTTTTTCTGAATTTTTTTTTAAAATAAAAC
>BQNB010153726.1:0-15609 GCA_026074375.1 Tanacetum coccineum
TTGTAGCTTAAAAGTGGTTTTAGAATAAATGTTATTCTGGAAGCTAGGAACTTAGAGGTTATTTTAGCTTATTTAAGCTTATTTCTTTCGTATTAACCCTCATAAAAACTCGATCAAAAACTCGTCTTTGAATGTGCTTGACTTATATGTTTACAACTAGTTTTCATGAAAATCTTGGATCAAAATGTAACACCCCAAAACTGATTTTTAGGTATTTTATTACGATAATGCCATAGAATGAGTTTGACTACGACTTTTATAAGTTTAAAGACGCTATATGAATGGATAGTCAACCCGATAGTCAAACTATAAGTAGAAATATTATGTAAATGGTGTTAGAAAATATTGTGTGTCACATTTATAAGGAAATAGACTAAAGGACTAAAGTTGTCAAGAGGTAAATAAGTTATATAAGTTAATGTGGCCAATATTAAAAGGAAGGGACTTAAGGGACCTAAATTGCCAAATGGCCAAAGTAGTACCTAATATATATCCTAATAATTCCTAGACATTCCAAACAATTCTAGAGAATGATGGTACCTGTGTGTGTGTCGTACCAAGAAAGAAAATAGGGAAAAACAATGTTTGTCTAATTGATGATTGAAGGTGAATAGAGGCCCCTGATCAAGAAATAAGCTTATACCAATGATCCTGCATAAGTAAGTAACCTTCTATTGAGTTGAATTGGTAAATTATGAGTTAGGGTTTATGTACCCAATTTTGGGGTTTTTGGTAAAAAGTGTTTAAAAATAAAGTGATAAGGTTATAGTAATTATGGGTAAAGTTATATTGATTAAAGTTAGTAATTTTGGGGGTTTTAATCATATGATCAAGATATAATCATATGATGATTAAAGGTGTTATAAAGATAAGCTAATGATTTTATAAACTATTATTATGGTACTCTAATTATGTGTTTAAAGTGTTTATGGTTTATGATGATTTTGGCTTAGGAAGCAAGTGAGGATAATGATGATGATGTTCTTGATAAACTTAGCTTGGATTCAAGGTAAGTAAACCGGTTATAATGTATTATTATATTGATTTTATCATATATGTGTTATGTGAATGAAGTAATGAAAGTTTAGGAAGCCTTGGTTAGAAATCTTGGGCTAAGAGTAGATTAGAGGCTAGTTTGGTAAAACTAGCCAAGGTTGAGGTTAAGTCTAATATGATCCATTTAAGGTATGTGATAATTTTGTATGATTTGATGTAATGTGTTTTAAGTGTAATGTGCTATTTGATGGATGTAGTCTTATGGACTAATGAAGGATGAGAATGATGCTTATGTGATGAATGAAGTATAATGTCATGTTATTTCCGTTTACTTACTAAGCCTCGTGCTTATGGATTAGATGTTTAATGCTTTGTAGGTTTAAAGTGATGAAGGTTAAGCATTTGGTAAAAGGTTAAAGTTGGAAAGCAAAGATTTAAAGTATATGGATTATGCATAGAGCTTAGTACTAGTTACCGAGCTCAAATCAAGGTTGAACCCCCATGTGTCCAAATGGTTTGTTAATGAAGATGTCAAAGTTTCAAGTGTCATGTGGATGTGGTTATACGTAATGGTTAAGAGTCTTTTGTATAGAAGGTTGTTAAAGTGTATGCAAATAGGTCAAACGGGGTGTTTGGTAAACCCCGTAAGATATATGTTTTTGAGTCATTTAGACCGCGAATGTTTGTGGAAATAAAATATTATGTTATGTTAAGGAATTCTGTAAGTTTTGGTATTAAGTCAAGTTATACAAGTTGTTTTCCAGAAAATGGGTCAAAAGTGCACAAAAGGAGTATGCAGAAAAAGGGGTGTTTGGGACAAGGTCCATTTTAACCCATTTTGGGTCAAAGGGGTCAAGAGTTTTGGGAAACAATGTATATGGTATAATTCTAGTTTAATATGGTGTTTATGTGTTTAAATATAAGTCTAAAGAGTTGATTTTATGTTTAAAAGTGTTACGGGTCATTTTGTAAAATTAGTGCATTGAATCGTTTTTAGTGCATAGGAGGGGTCTTTTAGTGCACAAGAAGGGTAAGTGTGCACAAGAATGGTATTTTTGTGCACTTAAGGTGTGCAGAAAAAATAGTGCACTTGAAGGGGTATATTAGTGCACTTGAAGGGTTCAGGAAAAATAGTGCACTTGAAGGGTCCTTCAGTGCACAAGAGGGTTTTGATAGATTTTTGTCGATCTTGTTTTTGTCGTAAAATCTAAACCGTAAAAAGTTAGAAGGTGTATTTTATATTGTTGGAAAACTAATTGAGTCTACTTTATGTTAATGATACTTTTAAGGGTCGAATGTTAATGTGTTTATGTCAGTTTATCAAGGAGTAACACAAGGTTATTTCCGGTCATGCGTTTGAGCAAAAGTTTTTGATTTTTGGTCAAATTTAGAGTTGGTAAAGGGGCGTTTCACCAACCAAGGAGTTTTCTATTATACAAAGATGTCATTCGGCCTCAAGAACGCTGCAGCAACATACCAGAAACTCGTAGATAAGGCATTTGAAAAACAGATTGGCAGGAACCTGGAAGTGTACGTAGACGACCTGGTAATAAAGAGCCACACAGAACATGAACTACTCAAAGACATCGAAGAAACATTCCACAACCTGAGAAGGATAAACATGAAGCTCAATCCTAAAAAATCCACATTGGGTGCGAAAGAAGGAGCGTTCCTGGGCCATGTAGTCAGCATGCAAGGAATGAAAGCCTATAAAAAAAAGCGAAAGCGGTGATGAAGCTATAATCACCCCAAACATTGAAAGAAGCTCAAAGCCTAAATGGAAAGCTGGCGAGCTTAAACAGGTTCTTATCCAAATCCATGGAAAAGTCACTTCCCTTCTTCAAACCCCTCAAAAGGTGTGTAAAAAGAGTGACTTCCAGTGGACACCAGAAGCGGAAAGGGCATTCCAAAACATGAAAAAATGTATAGTGGAGCCGCCAATGGTAACCGCACCAAAACCCAAAGAGGAGCTGATAATGTATCTCTGCGCAGACAAGGAAGCAGTAAGCACGGTCCTTTTGACAGGAAGGGACTCACGGCAAGTACCAGTTTATTTTGTTAGTGATGACATCAAATAACGTCTATTTTATAGCATCATTTATCCCAAGTTATTAACCCATTTTGTATAGTTATTGCAAAGAATTGTTACTTAATCGTTTATATTTGATAATTGCAGTAATTATGGAGTAATTGGTGAAAGATAGCAAAAGGCGCGCATTCTGGAGCTTAAATAAAGATATTTTGAAGATTACTATTCTGAAGACCAATACGCCGTATCCATCAAGGAAGATACGGCGTATCCGTGCCTGCACTCACCAAGGACCACAGAAGATAAAGCTCAATACGCCGTATCCAGAGAGACTAAATACGCCGTATTCAAGATATGGAATAAATATAATATTCTGGAAGATATCAAGCGTGGTCCCTACTCTAAGAAATCCCCAATACGCCGTATCCAACTCCTTGTATACGCCGTATCGAACCGACTTCCGGACCCTATAAATACAAAACTCAAAAACGAGTTTTAAGTGTGCTAAATCATATTCTCGATACCTAAACCATAAAAGTCAATTTTTAGAAAGGAAAATGAGCAGAAGAGGTCGAGCAACGTTATCAATTCCATAGGAGACAACGTGTAATTCTGTATACTTTAGTAATCATTCAGTTTTTGGTATCATTCGTTAACTCGGTTAGTTTACCTTGGCTAAATAATTACTCTTGTATTTATTATGACGTTTGAAGGCTAATACCTTCGGGTATTAGCCATTATTATGAAGATTTGAATGTTTGGTATTTGTTTATCTTGATTTCTTGATTTATCGTTGTATGCTTGTTTATGTTTATCAATTTATACTTGTTTACGCGCTTTTGTATGCGACCTATCATTCAACTGGATCTAGTGATACGGACCAAGTAGATCTAGAGTCTGGGATAGCTCTCCATATAGTAATTCATACATCTAGAATAATAGTTACACAAATATTGTCCTTCTAAGTCTGTGTCTAGGATACGCTTCGGGCTTAACTAGTTAATTGGATATTGCCGATGGTTTATTGATCGTGTTGACTAGCAGGTGACCTAGATAATTCAACAAGTAACGTTCTGATTCCATTGGATAGTTGGACAAGTGGACTACTAGTGTATGAATTGCCATTAAGCGGTAAGTGGGTAAAGTCTCTATGAGCTAGGGTTTAACAAGATCATCATTGCTTTAATCCCTAAGATAGATTATAATTAGCAAATAAGGATGCTTTATGCGGATGCTTTAATTGTGACAGAATTAATGTGTCTAGGTCTTAGGATGATGTAACGCCTAAGTCTTAAGAATGATATGCCACCTCGAGAGAAGAAATCATTACACTTAATAAACAAACCAACTTTCTAATCGGATTAATAATGGTTAATACAGTTTTCTTATATTTGGCTCGACCGCTCTTTTATCTTTTGTTAATTAGCTTGCATGGGTAAAAGTGTCTTGAATTGATTGTAGTCACCAACCAAACCGTGCCAGTCTCTCAGGCTGAAAACCCCCTTTTCCCGTTAGAATTAGGAACTAGGACTGACATAGGTTTAGAATAGAGTAGAATTAACATAGATTAGATAACCAAGATATTAATTAAATTGATAGATTTAATCTCGCTTCAAATGTTTGACACCCTACTTACCATGAAACTACTACCAATCAGGTATACTGCCCGTTAAAGTGTTGTTTTTAGTTTAGTCGGCAAAATATAAATTTAAAACTTGAATCAATAAAATATACACCACATAACAACACATCAGTTAGTCATGCCTTGTAAACCCCAGAAATCAACTACAATTCAATGGAAAACCTAGTTTTAGCGTTAGTGCACGCCATGAGGAGGCTAAGGAGATACTTCCAAGCACACCCGGTGGTGGTAATCACGGACCAACCCATTAAACAGATCTTGTCATGATCCAAAAACAATGGGAGAATGTTAAAATGGAAATTTAAGCAGGAAGCATTTGACATCACTTATAGGCCAAGGACATCAATCCGCGGCCAAATCTTAGCTGACTTCATCACCGAAAGACCAGATGAGAAGGACCATCAATGAAAGTACAAGCTGAAGAGGCAATCCCCGAACCATGGACCCTATTCACGGACGGATCATCATGCTTAGAAGGGTCAGGAGCCGGACTTATCCTCACAATCCCAGAAGACGAGGAGTTTCCTTATGCACTAAGTTTTGAATTTAACGCATTTAACAATGAGGCGGAATACGAAGCCCTAGTGGCTGGCTTGCGGATAGCAGAACAAGTGGGTGTGAAAAACCTAATAGCCAAAGTGAATTCTCGCCTCATAGCAAATCAAATCAATGGGTTATATGAAGCTAAAGAACAAAGCATAACCCAGTACCCAAAAAAGCTAAAACATTGATCGACAGGTTTAAAATATTTTCAACTGAGCAAGTGCCGCGAAGTGAAAACAAAAAAGCGGACGCGTTGAGTAAAATCGCGTCCACAATCTTTGCCCACCTCACCAAACAAGTCTTGGTAGAAACACTAAAAAGAAAGTCAATAGAAAAGAGGGAAATCCTTGCAGTATTAGAAGAAGAAGGGTACTGCTGGATGACACCATTGGTCGAATACCTTGCGGAAGGTACCCTACTGGTGGAAACAAAAAAGGCACGCGCGATCAAGATCAAGACAAGACAATACACCATGATTAACGGCGTCTTATACAGAAAGTCATTCCTGGAACCATGGTTGCGGTGCGTCGGTCCAACGCTAACGGAATATGTGGTAAAAGAAATCCATGAGGGATTGTGCAGCATGCACTCTGGCCCAAGATCTGTGGTGGCAAAAGCAATCAGGTCTGTATATTACTGGCTGACAATGCACAAAGATGCACGGAACATCATCAGGAAATGTGACGACCAATAACTTCTTTATGGCCATTTTACAAGTAGGTAATCGACATCTTAGTCCCATTCCCAGAAGCTTAAGGGAAGGTAAAGTTCTTGATCGTAGCCGTTGACTACTTTACAAAATGGATCGAAGCAAAGCCAGTGGCAACGATAACGGGAAGCCAAGTCAAGAAATTTGTATAGGACAATATCGTATGCAGATTCAAACTTCCAGGAGAAATCATATCTGAAAACAGAAAGCAGTTCAGAGACAATCCATTCAAAGACTGGTGCGAGAAGCTGAATATCAAGCAAAGCTTTGCATTCGTTAAACACCCACAAACTAACGACCAAGTAGAAAGAGCAAACCGCAGCCTAGGAGAAGGAATAAAATCTAGATTGGGTGAAGTACAACAGGAACTAGGTTGAGGAAAGTAGAGTATTTTGGGAGCACCACTCTGATTAAAAAACAATGCATCGAAGACACCCCTAACCTCTTCAACCTATGGTACTGAAGCCGTGATACCGGTCGAGATAGGGATGCCTTCAATAAGATGTGCCGTAGTAAACCAGGCTGAAAATGATGAAGGACTACTCCTGAACCTGGACATCCTTGAAGAAAGAAGAGAAAAGGCAGCGGTCTGTGAGGCCAGAAACAAAGCAAAAATGGAAAAGAACTACAATGCCAAAAGTCCGCAGCACAAGCTTCCGCCCAGGAGATTTTTTTTAACGTAGCAATGAAGCAAGTCATGCCAAAGAAAGCGGAAAGCTAGGTCCAAAATGGGAAGGACCGTACGAGGTGGTAGAAGCACTCGGAAAGGGAGCGTACAAGCTCAGGAACGGAAGCGGGGACGTACTTCCGCGCACATGGAATGTTCAATACTTGAAAAAATGTTATCTTTAATTTTACATCATGTAAGCACCCCTGCCAATGTAAAGTCGCACTAGCGATTGGGGTAATTTTCATTTATTCTTATGTAATGACTTTTATGTTAAAATTCTTAAATATCATGTGAAGCCTAGCTACCTTCACAAATTTTCCAAAAAAATTTACCTAAAACTTAATGCACTTACGGTAAGACCGCAATCATGCACACGACCACACAAGTCACAAGAACGAGTATGGCCCCATAATTAACTCTATTTGTACAAGAAACAAATACGGACGGGCAACCTAAAAATCAGCTCAACAAACGTAAGCGGATTACAAGCCCATTACAATAGCAAAACGGCCAAACAATATTCAACATAGACTATTACAAAAGATAGCGGTTTCATATAGCAAAAGTTTCATAATCACACGGCCACATACGATCGCATACACAAAGTAACAAGGCTAAAATACTAGCGCCTAACACGCTAACAGCGCGAACCTATTACATACAAGATCAGTAGGCAGCCACAGGCGACTGCATACGAATTACAAAAAAGGAAGAGACTTGTTAAAACAGCTTCACAGGATAGTTTGCTAGTCGAGAACATAGTCAATATCGGCCCAAATACACAAGCTAGAAACCATCAAAAACATCAACAGACTTTACCAAAACAGACGTTGTCTAACAAATCATTTTTCATTCGGTGAGCATATAAGGCGACGAGTTGGTAGGCCCTCCATCACAAGACAAGACCAAAGTAAAGACCTAGTAATCCGTGACCCCTAGAGAAGAGTCATGAGAAGGAGCAGAGCCAGAAGTACCACCTAGAGCAGAGCTTGAGGGTGGACATAATCCCCTCCTCTTAACAGACAGGTGGATGGCAGGAATGGCATCAGATAATAACATCTCATGGTCCACGGAACCGAACTCAGAATAGATAGGCACGACAACTTGATCAAGAGAAGGCTGGAACCGGGTAAACTCAAGAGTAGCATCCGTATTACCCTGGTCATCTTTCAAAACAAGAGCAGACATAATCAATGCAAGGGGAGAATCCTTAAGGCTCTCCAATTCATCCAACAGAGGAAAAGATATACTCTCAAATTCGGAAACCGTGGCAACATATTTCCCCTCAACCTCCGGATCATAAGCCTCAATTTGATTCGGAGATCTACCAGCCTTGCCATGAACAACTCCAGCTTCCAAACCCGATTGAATACCTTTATTAATGGCCGTCGAATTAACCTTACCCAAGGTAGAACACGCACATTTACATGAGCGTGCACACTTATATACAGCCAAGTGGAAACCGTGCCCAACAACCCATCTCTGACCAGTAATGGCGGTCAACATGTGCTGATAAAGATCATTTTCCATATCACGTCGCACATCAGCAATGCGGGCATCCAGCTCCGCAGCACGTTCCATAAAACGTCGCTCCTCCGCATCCTATTGCGATACAAACTCTTCTCGCATCCTGCTTTTACCCACAACTTGACCTTTCAAACCATCACATTCTAATTCCAAGGCAGAAACCTTCTCTAGAAAACCAGCATTCTGTGTAGTCAAAATAGCAGCCTCCCGACCTTTACGGCAACCATTGCTTCTAAATCAGATACATGCTTATGAAGCTCTTCTACTTCCGCGGTTTCAGACTCTGACTTCTCCAACCTAACTTTCAACTCAACAACCTCCGCGTCTCTCTGCTGAATGATCGCGGCACTATCAGTAAACTTCCGCTCGAACTTCTCCCTAGTCATAATCTCATGCTCATAACGAAGGCGTAGCTCGGACGCCATACAAATGTGTTGAGCAGAGTTGATATTGAAAGCATCAAGGAACCCAGCATCACCTTGGTTACGAAGAGCAGCCCAATAACCAGGAGGAGTAACATGATCAAGAAAAACTTACGACAAATGGCTAGATTATCTATCCAGATCATTGTTTGTAACATTCTAGTTACGAACATACACATTCATAGCAGTAGCAGAATCAACAGTCTGAGACTCATAGAAATCATTAGCAGAGGAACCCTGGCTCGGTGTAGCGGACAGAGTCCTAGTCCCAAGCTCAGGAGCGGATAAAGGGCGACCGTCACCTGCAAACTCAGTCATACGCAAACTAACACCAACCTAAAATGAAGAAACAAACAGAATGACCTGGGAAGAAGTGGGAATATTAGTATCCGCGGAGCCAGAAGATAAACCAACAAAACGGCCAGAGGGTGGACACGTCCTTACATTGTCATGAAGAGCATCCTCAAGAGCACGCTTAGGAGTAGGAGTAACAGAAAAAGAAGTTGCATCTTCTGTCGCAGGTACAGCGGACCCAGAGCCAGCATCTGCTTGCTCACTCTGTCTAATAAGCCTCTGCAGAGCGATAGGTGTAACACCCCGATAATTCACATAGCAGCGGAAGCTAAATTGGGGGTATTACTTCATGAATCAACAGTCATAATCATAGAAAATGACTCAAAAGAGACGTTTTGGAAAATTTAGCTATCATTCAATATCATATCAGAGTTTTACAAAATGAGGTCCCAAAATACATTGAAAAATATAAAGTTGAATGATAACAAGTTTGGACTCCTTCAAGTCCATGCCACTCCGTGCCATAGGTTGATTAATTACTTGAGATAAACATGCTAAATGGGTCAACACAAAAGTTGAGTGAAAGTTCATAGGTTTGCAATATAATGGTTGAATACAAGTTAATGTAATAATTGCAACGAATACAATTATCATAGAAAATAATATTATTGCCCTAAGCTCATGACACCAACAGGTTAACATGGAAATCACCTCGGTGACATTATTGAGGAACCAATGTCCTCTTGGAAAGGTAACTTGCCAAAGTTACCCATTATTCTCAAATATAGTGCATTTGATTATGTCATGTACAAGTAAACACAAACGGGATTCGTCAATCCCGATAGATCTATCCACAATATTCGCGTTCACACTCAAGTGATTAATGGTTCATGATTAAATGATATCGGCAGTAAAGGTAAACTTAGGCAATAATAAATCAGGATAGCATACAGTTAGAAAAACACTTGTATTCATGGTTTATAACATGTATCTCCCCACGGGGTTTGGAAATCATGTAAAGGTGGGACTATGAACTCACCTTGATAAGGTAGTTGATTGATTTGAAATTTAATTCAAAAGGAAGTAAACAGTCTCGTCACGTAACCTGGGGTAATATGTCAAGTCTTAGTTTGATTGATTATATTCCAAAACTTTATTTCATAAAGTTTAACATAAATGATAATTTGGTTTATTAACTTGTGAAAATATTTTTCAATGTTAAGGCCTATCATAATCTAGAGGTCATGTAGTAAACGTTTGAGGAGCTAGGACACTTTAAATCGTAAATCCAGCAACTCGTCAAAACATCTACCCAAATGAAATCCCCTCACATGAAACTCCCTAGTAACGTGATACGTTATAGTTTAAATGATAATATTATATCTTTTTAAGTTTCTTCAAAAGCTAGTAGATGATAAATTATGTTATATATATAACATAATTGATTTATAATGTTTTGATCGATGAATGAAACGATGAATGTGTCGAGTTTTAATACAATCGAGTCTTATAGCGTTTAGATATATTTTTGCAATTAAATATAAAAATATTACAGTTTATACCTTTAAGAATTCAAAAATGACAATATATACCCTTGGTATATATTAATTTACAATTTAAACCTTTACTTTGGAAATTGACAAAACAAGTCCCTAGAGTTTAACTTTAGGATATTTACATTTTTGGCCCGAAAGTTATATAGTTTCAAAATGTTATGATATATACCTCTCATGCATCATGCATTTGCATTTTTAGTCCAAAAATCATATACTTTGCATTTTTCGAATCCAATTCAGTTTTGCAGCATTTAGCTTATCATAATAAGCTAAAATAAGTTAAATTTACAAACTTAATAAGCTTTATAAAAATAAGCTTATGAGCTCGTTTATCCAATTAGGGTGGGTTTGGTTTTAAAATTAGGATCCAAAATGATAAATGAGCTTATAGAAATAGCTTATATGATCAACTTATTGCTTTTAGCTTATTAGGGTTTCGAAATAGGGTTTTAGGGTTTCAAAATGTTTAGGGCACGGTTTGGTTTAGGAAAAGCAAACAAATGGTTTTTATGGTTCAAGGCATATACAAAAGGCTTAAATAAAGCTTATAAATGATCTAAAACATATAAGGAGCTTATTGAATGAGTGAAAAGGCTTACTACTACACAAATGGTTGAAATGGGTCAAAATAAGTAAATACAACCCAAAACTTTTAGGAGATGAATCAAGGACTTCTTTTCTTCTTTTCTATGGCTTCTACTTAGCTTAATCTTTCTAACTTCTCTTCTAGGGCATGGCTAGAGCATAGTTTTAACGTAGTTTTGAGTTTGGATGGTGAATTAAGAATGTGTACATATATGCGTGTATATATAGGGTAAAGGAAGAAGTGGTGGCCAAGTTAAGTGGAGTAGTGGCCAAGTAGAGTAGAGTGGTGGCAACAGGTTACTAGGTATGACTAAGGAGAGCTAGACTAGCTTTAAAAGGTGTTAAAAGGTGGTGAGGGGTTCAGTTAACAAGGGTGGTGACAAAGAGGTTTACTTGGGGTGCAAGGTGGCTAGGTGGTGACAAAGAGGTGATGGAGGTGCTTAGCAAGGTGGTAGGCATGATGGTGAATCATGGTGGAGGGAGGGTGGTTGCTTGGTTTGAAACTAGGTGAACTAGTTTAGGGTTTTAGGGTTTGAGTTTAGGATTAGGGTTATGACGAGCTAGGGTTAGGGTTTAGGATTAATATAGTTTAAATTTTGTGCATTGGAAGCTTGTAATCCATGCTAGAAAGGTGGTATGAGATGCCTTAGAAATTAGAGGGAAAATGGCTCATTTGAATCTTGTGCTTAATTGACTTGTTCTTAGGGCTTTAAAGGAGTTGTACTAGGGTTTAGGAGGGAATTATATTCGAATATTATGCATTGGTAACTTGTACACATGCCTCGTAGGTTTGTACATTTGTTTTGTATGCAAACATTACATGTAATCGGGGTTTTGAAATAAACGTTAACATATAAAGTCTGTTTTATAATAACATTATGGATGGTACGTTAAATAGATAACGTATGGTAAAATGAAGTTTAAAACATATTGCTTGACATATTATAACGTTTACTTGCTATAAACGTTAATGAAATTGGCATTGGTAGGTTGCGTGAGCTCGTTTACTTTTGTAATGTAAGTTACGTTACATTATGGATGGAATAAAGCAAAAATATTCCCATGAAAATAGTTGCATCTAATTTAATAGATGGATAATTACACTGATGAAAATTGCATCTAATTTAATGGATAATTACACTGATGAAAATTGTATCTAATTTAATAGATGGATAATTACATAGATGAAAATTATGGGTTGTTATAGTCTCCCAACCTTAAAGAAATCTTATCCCGAGATTTAGTTGGATGTTGGAGTGATGTTTGAAAGCAGATGTGGATACTTGGCACGAATTTGATCTTCACGTTTCCATGTAAATTCTGGTCCTCTTTTAGAGTTCCATCTTACTTTGACTATAGGGATACGACTTTCTCTTAGTTGCTTAACTTCTCGATCCATGATTTCTATTAGTTCTTTCACAAAGTTGAGTTTGTCATCGAGTCAAAGCTATTTCATTAGAATGATGAGGGATACGTCAGATAGGCATTTCTTTATATTAGAAACGTGGAAAGTACTATGGACATTACTGAGTTCTTCAAGAAGCTCAAGTTTGTATGCCATTGGACCGACCCTTTCAAGGATCTTAAATGGTCCAATGTAATAGGGGTTAAGGTTTCCTCGCTTTCCCAATCGGATGACACATTTTCGAAGTGGCACTTTCAACATAACACGATCTCCAACTTGGAATTCCGAAGGCTTTCTTCTTACATTGGCGTAACTCCTTTGCTGGTCTCTTGCAGCTTGCAAGCATTGTCGGATTTGTACTATCTTTTTGGTGTTTTCATAGATTATATCTGGTCTCGTGAGTTGGACATCTCTAACTTCAACCCAGCAGACAAGTGATCGACACTTTTGACCATAAAGTGCCTCGAATGGTGTTGCCTTAATACTGGCATGGTAACTATTATTGTAAGAAAATTCTACCAGTGGTAAGTGTCTCTCCCGTCCTTTTCCAAAATCTATAACACATGCTCGAAGCATGTCTTTGAGTGTTTGGATGGTTCTTTTACTTTGTCTATCAGTATCAGGATGATATGTGTAACCTTTGCCCTTTTGTGTTATGAATATTTCATTTATAGTCCTTTGACTATTTGACTGTTGTTAATTTATTCAGATTCTGTATCGTGTTGACGGTGGTGATTTTATGAGATATGTGATGATTTGAGGTTTATTGTGATTAATAATCCCTTTTGGAAGGTATTATTGTGTTATGTGTATTCCAGGTGGTTTGACTCGTGAATTTTGAGAAATGCCAAAAAAACGAGTATGACACGTAGTTATGTACCAAATGAGTTTTGAAGGATTAAAGTGAAAAATTTGCATTGTGAATACTCTAGGTTAATGGAAAAGTATTTTTAAAGTGAATAAAAATGCTAATTAACTTTAGGGTAAATTTTACGGTTGAGTTTTACGAGTATTTAAGTGATCCCAAAACGAAAAGAAAGGCCCGAGACCCCATGGGATACCATGGCCGGTCAAAAGAAGATTAGGGAGACAAGGTGGCTTAATTTTAGCTAACCTTGTCCAAATTGTACATAAGATGCTTTCCTTATCCTCATTTTTACACATAGTTCATTTTCAAAATCAAAAAATATCCTCTCCCTTCTCTCTTGTGTTCGTCCGCACCTACAACACACACACTCTTATAATTTTTAAAGTTTGATCAAGAAAACATTAAGACATAAATATTTGAGGTTGATTTTAGTGTTTGGTTATTCATTTAAATAACGTTTGAGTTGTCCGGTTCGTGTCGAAATCTACAAATTTGAAGATTTTCTTGTAAGTTTTCAAATTTAAATTTTGTTTGTCCTTTTGATTTTATTTTGATGCATGGATGTTAGTTATACAAGTTGATCGTTGTGAAAATTGATTTTTGGAAGCGAAACGAAAGAAAAAGGGGGTGTTTGGTTCGTGTAAAAAGAAAAAGAAAAAGAGGGTTTTTTATAGTTTTGATGTCGTGGTCGTGATGGTTGAATAATATATGATGCTAGAATGCTTATTTTTTATAGTAGCTTGTATGGCTTATTCAGGCTTATTTTTAAGCCATTTCTTGGCTTATTTGGGCTTATAGGCCACGAATGGATTCCCAAAATCACCAGGAAAGTGATTTTGATTATTTTTGTGTTATGACGTATGTTGTGAACTATTTTTGAGGCTTATGGTAGTAACCAAATGCGATACGTAGCTTATTAGCTTATTTTCCAGCTTAATATACGTATTTTTGAGCTATTGGACTCACGGCCGGCTAAGTCTATTTAAGCCGTGGCTTAATGGGAGGGCTTATTGTGGTCCGGATTATTTTTACTTATAAGTATATGCTTATATATGTAAATGGACCTTGATTTTGGACTTGGATCGTATTTTGGACTTATAAATGTGTTAATGGACCCATGTTGGGCCTTAAAGCCCAATAAGCGATATTTAGTCGTTGTGAGAGTTTTGTCGAACTTTTAAAAGTGGAAACGTGTGATATTGAACGGTATTTTAAGAAAAACGTTTTAGTAAACGTTAAAGATTGAGAATTTGGAATTTTGTCGAAAAGTGTCGAATTTATTAAAAGTGTTGAAAATAAGGTTTGAAACCTTAGAAAACGTTGTTTGAGCGTACGGGTCATGTCGAAATTTCGTAAAAATGTTTATACTTAGAAATTTTCCTAAAAACATGATTTTTGATTTTTAAATAATAAAATATTATTTAATTATTTTATTTATTTAATAAATTCACTAAAAGACAAAAAATATATTTTTTTCTCGAAACTTCTCTAATGTGCTTATTATAAGTAAACGTTTCATTTTTAACCATATTATGATTATTTTGAAGTGACTAAGGTTTACCGAATGGACTTGTCGATATATATTTATAATTATAAATTATAAATATTTATTTATATTACTTATCTATTTTCTCTAAATAGTATAAGTATGCATTATCGGGGAATGAGATTTACATGATTGTGGAAATATGTCGTCAACCATCACACCACTAAATTGTTTTGGGTAATTGTACAACGCTTCTAAACTCTATGCATCAAACGTAAAGATTGTTTTGGAATTGGATGATTAAATTGGGACATTAACTGGACTAGGTCGTGTGCGGGCGTCGTTGCATTTGCTTGTGTGATTGAGATTTGGTTGCTAAAGACTTGCTTAAGGTGAGTTCTCGTAGCCCCACTTTTTACTGTTTTTCCGTTGGGGGAAAATGATACTCAAATGTGTTTTGAAATGTTTTGAATTGAAAGTTTGGGTTATGGACCCATGTGTGTGCATTTGAATAATTATAAGAGATCATTAATTTTAGTTGCGATTTGGGACATCACTCGAGGTTGTTCGAGGTTGATGGTCTTCATAGCACTTGAAGTTTATGCATTGTAGTTTTCTCTATTTTATATCTTGTGTTATGATTGATCATTATGTTGCATTCCCGAGTTTTTGCCATTGTCGGGGTGTGACATATTAGTAATCAGAGCTAAGGTTATAGAGAATTAGGGGGGGTTGGCCTAGACTATAACCTAAGATCCGTCGTTTAGTTGTGTATAGGATCTATGTGCGCGGTGTTTTGCTTTTGTGTGCTTTTGTGTATTCGCGGTTTGGTGCCTTAGTTATGGTAGTCATTGAAATGTGTGAGCTCAATATTGAA
>BQNB010153727.1:4373-15609 GCA_026074375.1 Tanacetum coccineum
AAACGTGCTCTAAATGTTTTATCGTGTGTGCCCCCAATAGGCTCACACACCTCTAGTTGTGATCGAGCTAGTCCAACTACCATATAATCCAACAAGCATCAGCATGTACAATCCTATTACGCTAATTCCATATATACCAAACAGTGTAATATAGAACACCTTGTATAGCAAGACGTAATCAAATATTTTCGTCATTGGTGCTCACTAGTATCTTTATTACTATACCATCATTAAAAATCTTATACAATCTTATATAAATGTATAAAAAAGTCTTTGAAGTAATGAATTGAGCTTCTTGACAAATGATACGAGTAGTAGATAATCTCTACCAGCCGACACTCTTGAGTCTTGTATGGTCAGCTGCATTTCTTCACTCATCACATATTTGACTTCTCGTTTCCTCCTTTTTTGGATGTATTTTTTTACGAAAGGAAACACATAACCATCAAATAAATTGTACTCCGTAATAATATTGTTATATAAAAAAATCCGGTTTATAATTTTAATAGCAAAGTTTTAGTACTCCGTAATTTGTTTTTTATAATTACTGTACTAAATTTGTTTATTGAGAAATCTGATAAACATTTTCAATCGTTTATAGCAACCTCTTTTAAATTTGTTTATTACATGTTTATTTTAAAAAGGCACATAATTTCTCTCCTTGTCTTAAAGTTCTAGTAAAGTTTTTAGGCCGTGCTAAGCACCGCCCTGACCCGTAATACGAGTTGTCTAATAAAAACATTCGTTTTTTATAAAATGGACGTGTATATAATAGGGATGTCGTAATTAACAAACCGGGGAGTTAAAATTTGTACTATGTTTCTTTTCTTTTTTTTCAAGATTTCTCATCACTATCATTTATTTTTCCTTTTACAAATAGCGAGAGTTGTTCTAAAACCACACTATTAATTTATGTTGTCATCCCATTGCTAAATGTTTACAGAAAAACTATTAAAGGTGCAATAACATAATAAATGATATGTATCGGGTTAGCGATACACACCATTTCGATAGAAGTATGCCACGTGGGGTGAAGGTGGTGTATGAATGGTCAAGGGTTTTACTACCTTCATCTTAAAACTACCTGGACTATATGGGTTGATGGGTGGTTCGGTTCCTCTTTTGTCTCCAAGATTTACATCTAGGGTAAAAAATTGAGTAAAAGTTGAGGTTTCGGTTCATCAACACTAGGAATTTCTCTAAAACTAAGAAAGAAGTCATGACTACAAGTATTCAAACCTACATCCTCTAGTTGTCTTTGGTCAAAAAGGTTCTACCTCCGTCAAGATTCCTATAGTCTCTTCTACTTCTTACGGGTAAGTAACAAGTGATGCGTATACATCAAATAATGGAGGGGCTTGAGATTCAAAGTTCGCATTTTCAAAACCTAGGTCTTGTTGTTCACGATACTCATGTTCGGCTAAATCCTCCTTATTTGTTTTCTTAGGTAGTGAATTAAGTGATTCTATCAATTCATCCAATTTATGGTTTAAGGCGAGGATGTTCTCCATAAGATTTTAGTACACTTTGTCACTTTTCCTAAGGGCCTCACTAAAGATATTTGATCCTAAACACGAGGGTTGATCATAAAAATTCATCCTATGTAAAGACTCATATGGTGCGTAGATTCCCCTAAGTGAGGTATTATATGGGTATGGTGGTGTAAGTGGAAAGGGTGAAAATTGTGGAATCGCGTTCCCCATGATAGAGAATGGAAGAGTCAATAGAAATTACAACACAAACACACAAAGAAAAAGATAGACTAGGAGAAAGCTAATTGACAAGAAATTAAATTCTCACTTGATAGGAATCAAGTGAGTAGACCTAAGCTAAATAAAATTCGAAACCTAACTATTCCTCACTTCACAAGAAGTTTTACAACTCCCTAGGCAGTGTACCTAACCGTTGTAGTGTAGTATAGGCAAGACTCAGGGGTTGTTATCGTTCTCTAGGGGAATAGATTAGGAAGGCTCGAACATAATGTAACTAAGGTTTAAGAGGTTGGGAGAAGATTATTTTTGTATTTTTATAATTTTAGAAAGCAGGTAAAATTTAGGTTTTGAGAGGTTTGGTTTTAAAACTAATTAAATCTAAACTAAATTGATGAAAACTAGATAGGAAAACAAACGTATTTACTTAATCATGCATTACTCCTTATGTAGAACCGTAGAGGGGGTGAATATGGTTTTCTTGACTTTCTTCGAAGTTTATAAAACTTCAAGTCTTAAAAGAGCCGAGTGGTGTACTATACTACTTAGTAATGATAATAAGTAGATAGAGAAAAGAGAAGAGAGATACCATGATATATACTGGTTCGGGAAGGGGAGTTTAGTCCTTCCGTGCGTCTAGTTGCGAATCCACGACACTGATACTATTACAAGTATAATCCTTATGGTGGACTACAAACCGTATTACAAATTAACTCCACCGACTTTTAACAAAGCTTAGCGCTCACACAGAAGAGTTACCACTTACGATATTCTGCCCTTGGAATCCACCCCTAAGAACCCGTGATTCGACTTAACCTATAACTCTAGAAGCCTTCCCCTCAGAAGCTTATCAAACCCCAACTAGATCCCCAATGATCTAGGCTTGATCCCTCGGATACAAGACTTTCTTACAACTCGATAATGAAAGATAGTTTTGATACAAGAATCAAATCCCTAACCTAGCCTAGAGATTCAATTCTAATAGAAAGGGTATGAGAAAGAAGACCCTCGCCAAAACACATAAAGTATGGATTATGTATTTGTGTGGCTCTCTTACGGAGATGTGTTTACTTTAATAGAATGATTAGATGAGAAGATTATAACATTTTGATGCGTAGACTTAGAGGATTAGAGAATAGTATAGAGGGGAAAGAATGTTTGCAACATGTGAGGAATACAAAGGCCAAGAGGGGGTATTTATAGGCCAAGAACCTAAAAATAGGAAAATGCAATTCGTGTGTGGCGCGCTGGCCATGCGCTAACGCATGCCCAGTGCGCCAGACACCCGAACCCATTTTCCAGGATCTGCTCTTGTTAAACCCCCAATTGTACTTCACGCTATGACCTTTCAATCATTCTTATATTCT
Source organism: Tanacetum coccineum (assembly GCA_026074375.1). Classification (NCBI taxonomy): domain Eukaryota; kingdom Viridiplantae; phylum Streptophyta; class Magnoliopsida; order Asterales; family Asteraceae; genus Tanacetum; species Tanacetum coccineum. The sequence goes on from BQNB010153727.1 coordinate 7,450, forward strand.
AGGTCAACCAACTCAAATAGCCATTTGATAAAAGTGTTTTGTGAAGAATTAAAAGCATTTTTGCTTGTCCGATAAAGTAAAGGGAGAAAATAATTATCAGAATGGGTATTTTGGGTATTCCTTAAATGTGTAACTAGCCTAGTTAGAATCCAACTAAAGAAAGAAAGGGCTAGTTACAAACCAAATGAATATTCTAGGAATATTCCTTGCTTAGTGATAAAGGAGGGAAAGGATTTGAAATTTGAATTTTAAATCTATTAACACACATGTTGGATAAGAAAGGATTGGTTGGCAATGAGTTGTCATGATGTGACAAGATGTGATAGAAGGGAGCCTCTTGAGCTCATTTAAAATGAAGGGTTAAGATGAGAGGAGTACACTTTGTTAAGTGGCATGATCAAAGGTAGAGAGAATGTTGTGTTTGTTATGTAAGTGATAAGAGAGTGTTTAAGAGATGGTTTGTGTTTGTTTGAGATTAGCCATCAATCCAAGGGTTGAGAATAGAATGATGGAGTTTGTATTGATGAGGTGACTTGATCAAGGATAGAGATAAAAGTGTGTTTGTTGTGTTAGTTTGAGAACCAATCTAATGGTTGAGAAGTAAGAAGTATGGGAAGTTGGATTGGTGACATGACTTGATCAAGGGTAGAGATGAACAAGTGTGTGTGTGTGTATGTGTGTGTGTGTGTGTAATTTAAATTGTATATGGAAGAAGATATATAGTGAGTATGTGGTGGAGAATGTTTTGAAAATATATAGAGGATATTGGTTGGGAATGTTGGAGACATAAAGGTACATAAGGTATAAGAGAAGTACATTGTGTAAGGGAATATTGTAGAGGATAGATTTGGGGATTATTTAATGAAGGTTTATGTGAGGAAGGTGGTTAATGTTTAAGAAATGTTTAGAAGGAAAAGTATGAAGTTTATGGTGTTTAGAATGAAATCAAAGGATTGATTTTTGGGTTAATAATCACATTGCCATTAAGAAGGAAAGAGTGAGCATTTGTGATTATGGGATGGTTTAAGAAGAAATGGTTTGGTGTGTATATGGAAGAAGGTAATGAAATCACTTATTGGGTAAGATGGTTAAATAAGTGATCAGATAGAATAGGTTGTAAAAGAAGTGAGAGCTTGTACATGTGAGAAATGGGTTTGTTAAAAACACTTAAGGATAGGAAATGTCAAAGTATAATTAACTTTCAAATACTACAAACTCAATTAGTCATTTAGACTTTAATCCAAGATACTCAACAATGGATTTGATCACTAATATTACGTGAATATTAAACGAGCTATGCAGCGGATCTAATTCATATAGCACTTATAATTAACATAAACAATAAACATAAAACATACCGAATAACAACCAAGCTACGTAAAGAACCGGAGACTTCTTCGAGTACATGCATGTGTGTAATACATGTTAAACCAAAAACCCTTTAAGTTACTAAAGTAAGTAACCTCCGCGCGGTTTATACACTACACGTCGAACAATACCACCCGAATGCTAGTTCCACGAACCAACGTTCAAGAATACGTCAACTAGTCGAACAAACAATTTATTCCCAAAGGGTTGTTTGGTTCGAACCTACTAGGAGAAGAGGAGGAGAAGGGATGAGAATTATAAGCTAGGGAAAGTATAATTCCCAACACTAAATACATAACTTGGAGGAACAGATAGCTCACAAGCCCAATCCACCCCTTTTGGGATCAATGGCCGGTCGAACCTTAAGTCCAACACCATTGGTGTTGACTTTTTGACTTTTCTAATATTTATGGTTAATTACATTTAATTATCCATTAATTAAAAATCCTTATAGTTAATTATTCATAAACGAACTAATTAACGACCATTAGTATTCTTTCGTTGGAATATTAATATACATAATAAATATAAACTTATATTATTATATACTTTAATTGAGTATTGATACATATATAATAAATATACACTTATATTATTATATATATACCAATAGAGTGATATCTATGTGTATTAACGTGTGTGACCCCATAGGCTCACGTATTCCCAGCCGTATAAATATCCGTATGACATGAGCACAAACAAACAACTCCCACTTGTGAATGTCATGGTCATAGAATATAACATACTAACATTAACGAATAGTCTAGCAACATCATCAATGCTGCTAGAAATACGTGAGTATGCAGTTTTGGTAAACAACTCAGCCTTCCATGGTTTAAGTTAGTCCTATCCTTTTGTTTCAGATACATGTTAAATATGGATATGGATCAATAGTCATTACATAGTTTAGCGATTCTGTTTCTCACATCTGTATTGATCAAGATTACCAAACGTAAAAAGAATCATCTTAACTACACTTTAGATGCGGCCACGTACACATCTGATCAACCCAACTAGGGGCCCAATAAGTATCTAACTCCCAAACATGTAGAGGAACAAATTCTGTTTTGACTACAAGTGTTCGTCATGTAATTCAAAACATTTCTGATAATAGCCCTTATAACTATCTTTTGACAGTATAGTGGTAGACTACAGTTAAGAAATGCTATCCATACATGCAAAACATGCTTGCATCTCAAGTCTAAAGATAAACATAACTTTCATCATATGTGTAATACAGCTAATGACACCGATCCATAAAGTGATTAACACATGTGGGGTATCCAATATTCAACCTCATTGAATAACATATGAAGTTGGCAGAATCATCTTTATATATTCTTCATAATACAACCAGACACTCACATTTATCTTATCTTAACAATATTCCCATATTGTTAACTGACAATGGACATAGTTTAGAATAAATAATTTTATTCATGGATTTAAACATGCAAATATATAACACATGAGTATAAATGAAAATGATCATACCACGTATATCAATTCATTATTTAATACAACTGCTTACAGTTCTATTATCCAAATACCAAATAAGATCAATGCATAATGATCCTAGTTAAATACAAATTGACTAGGTTATGATCTTGTGGGACTTTGAGAATACTTATTTCAAAAATTCACGAATAGTGAAGTTCATTGAATAATATGATGATTGTTATTTTGTAAGTGTGCACTCACTTCTAAGTATAACTTATATGAGTCTAGTCACATTACTTTCCATAAGATGTATGACATACACAAAATATCATAATGAAAACAATCATCTTAACAGTTTTCAAACCGTAAAGCATTCTTATTCTTTTAATACAATATTATGCAACTATTCTTTTAAAACCTAGCATATGTAGCCAGCAATGTTATCATGGAAAACTTGGTTCTACAAAAATTGAGTATCATCTTAATTAAAACAAGCACTAGTGTATACAGACAACACTATGCTAAGCTACCTAAAAATCTGAACACTTCTTTAATACTGTTTGGATATCATACAAACCCAAGGTTTGTTGATCATAATGATCTTACTATGATTACCACGATGTATATCCATAGTATCTTCATTATTAATTACAGGAATGAATTCCTAATTAAACACTAATCAGAATGTTTCTTCTAATATCTTTCAATTAGATTCCAATATTGTCAAATCATCTTACATTCATGCAAATGATACAACTAATCCTATACACAATATGATGTCTATGATGAATCCTTTAGTGGGACTTAAGGTTTACATTCATGTGTTCAATCTCACTAAGTGAGATAAATCATTCGAGTTACACTCAATGATATTTCATATTGTACTCGGACTTAATTCACCACATATGTATCAAACATATTATTCCAAGGTTGCATGTTTCATTTTCTAAAATTCTTACAAGAAACTCTATTTCAATCTAAGGGATAAAATCTTACTTAGATAAACAAATTGTTTCTAATTATGTTCAATAACATAATCTATTTTAGAAAAGTAAAAACAAATTTTACTCCCACTAGCTTTCAGAAGTACCAATGAGATATCTTATTTATAATTAAAAATCAAATCCAACAAGTGATTTATTTAACAATTTAAACTTAAGATTATGCTCATTAGATGTGTGCTTTTAATCCATACTTGGATTTTAGCATTTTTTTGTATACTTACTAAAGATTATATTGGATTCATAAAATCTTATTTGATTACATATCGTCCTCGCAGGGTAATCATTTAATAAAGAGTTCTTGAAATCCAATTTGTCATATTTCCTTCCAAGAAAAACAAGTATGGCAATTTAATCGTCTTTATATATTTAAAGTTCGTAAATAAGGAAGTTTTAATCATAGTCAATTTCTTAAATGCGAGTAAACACTAATGTCATTTGACGTGCAATAAATATCTATACAATATTGTCCCTATGAGTCTTCTCTAAAAGGAAACTCATTTAAACCTCATCATTAAATCGATAGGTTAATGATAAAACAAATTCCAAGAATATGATTATCTCCTTTTGGACACCATCTTTTCATTCATAGTCTTTGAGTCATTAATTAAATCTAAGATCTAATAGTGTATCTCCTATGGTTAGCAGGTTCACTGTGATCCTCTAACTCATAATCCTCACCATTGATATATAAAACATATCATGAGGTATCCTTGCGGATCTATGAATATGAGTAACATCTTCTAAGGTTCATCATTTTCATGTCTTGCCTTAGTATGACATTCGCTAGTGCGTTTTAGAAGGTTCATGTATCTTCTTGTTGAAGTAATTCAAGATCTACAATACTCCCACTCGCTTCTTGTAAATTCAAGACTATTCTCAAATAACTCAGCATGACGAGCAACAAAAACTTGTTCTCGTGTGGTTGTAGAAACGGCATCCCATCATTTCCTTTGGGTATCCAAAAAGATACACTTAACAGTTCTAGGTATTTGTCAATCAAGACATAATGAGATACATCTCATTTATCTTAATTAACCTTCTAAGTTGGAGTCTAATTGGGTTTCTCCACGACATACTCAATTATCTAACCTTGGTCTCTTTTAGGAGTTAAATAAGTTAAGGTCATCATGAATCAAACAATATCGATATATAGTTTGATTACCCTTGTTGGACATACCATAAAATGTGGTATTCCAATAAGATTGATCTTATACTTTATGGTTTTTCTTATTATACCAACTTAAGTTAAAACGTAATGATATCAATAGTATTACTAAGCCAATTGCATCATTTTATAAGTCCTTGATCAAGTCAATGACTTAATGTGTATGTACTAACACGTAGACATAAACATCCAATACATTACTATTCATTATAAGTCTTTGACCAAGTCAATGACTTCATGTACATGTCTTTAACAAGATAACTTTTACTTTATGTTTTAAGTCTTTTCACACGTAAAGGACTTAATGTGCATGTCTTAACAAGAAGACATAACAATTGTTAAACTAAAGTAAATCAATAATAATTTCAAGTTAATTTCAAAGTTCATGTTTATGATTTCCAAGAAAATATAATCATGTAGCTTAACTTTTTATCTTGACACATTTTCTTAATAGGGCTACATACATTAAATATGTAGGAGTCCTTGTAGAGTAATAGTTTTCTTACTTTGTAGTCAAGAAACCATTAGTCATATTGTTTTAAGTCGTTCCTTGATAAAGATTTCTCCCACTTGTGCATGGTACAACTTCTTTGCATAAAACAACACCACATTAGTTAGTTTGTTTGTATCGACAATATGGCAGTGTCAAGCTTATAGCTAGTGTATATAAAACTCCATCTATTAATAAGGAATCGTGCATAACTATCAAAGATAACATTAAACAGAATCGACATATCAAAGGCAACAAGTTATCAAAGATATTACACGGTGATTCTTTACTAAATAAAGATGTTTCACACTTGAAAAATAATTTATTATTTCAAGTCAAGCTAGAAATAAAGTAAGATGTTATGAGGTAAACAGCTCATAACTCCCACTGAATTTGACAACATTGTAAGTTTGTTATTTTTTTCCATAAAATGCATTACTCCCACTCGATCTGACAACATTGTGAGTGTTTCTTCACTAGTGAAAGTAGTTTGTAATTTATCTTTCCATTTATTGAATGTCTACTCATTATTACTAATGTTCTTAGATATTTAAAGAAGTGTGTAACAACCGGCAATTTTCGAAATTTTACTTAACTTTTGATCTTTTATTGTCACATAAAAACGATTACCGTGTAACCAGTAATTTTTTAGAAAATATTTAAATAATAAATCATATTTATTATTACATATCTCTCATGTGCAAATTTATTTTGTTACTTAGTTGACTTGAAAACGAGAAGATATATGTTATTCTTAAATTGACTTATCAAAAACGACTCGCTAAATCACGTTTTCAAGACTCGGACTCTATAGCAATTTGATGTAAAACGACATTCCGGACAACTTTTCAGTTTTACCCGAGACACGAAACCAAGCAAAAAATGACTAAAATAGCCTCGCAAAGTTTTGAACACCGCACGCAGCGCGTACCGACACAAAAATAATTAAATTATATTTAATTATCACTTTTATTAGATAAAAATGTTTAATAAATTAATTAACATGTTATTCAAAAGCGTTTATTTGAATGCGAATATTTAAATTAAAGTTTCATTTTACGAACAAAGCTTACGGGTGATACCCGATGTCTATACCAATAAAAAAATAAACATTTAAATAAATTTTATAAAACATTTATAAAATACTAGTCATGTAAATACTCATATTTCATGGAAAAATCATTTTGAACGCAATGGCGCAAGTTTCGTGTTCTGAATCGTCCGTTAACTCGCCCAAACGAGTCCCGAACCATTATTCACCAAAAGTTACGTTTTCAGTCCCTGTGGTAATATTTACCAGAAACCCCCTAAACTATTATACATTTTCTATATTTTTTTATAACTTTAGACTATAATATCAAAACAATTAGGGTTTCATTTCATTTAATACAAAACCCTAGCCACCATCTCCTCCCTCCCTTAGGTTTTTCGGTGCCGCTTCTGCCATTTTCCGCCCACCTGCCGCCGACCACCAGCCGCCCCTCCATCACCAACCCACCTCCGATCCAACATCATCATTACCCCACGTCATCTCCACAGCGCCAACCACCAACTCGTCACCTTCATCTCTATCCCCACGCCACTGCCACCGCCACCCTCACGCCACCATAACTATCTACACACTGACACACCTACCACCGACACCACACCAACCTCGCCACCATCACCTTCATCGCACCACCACTACCATCATCAGAACACCAGCTTCATCTCCATCCCCACGACACTACTCCCACCACCACATCACTCCTGTCATCCTTGCCACCACCTCACAACCACCACCTCACAGCCACCACCTCCACGGCTGACACCTCATCACCACCATAACAAGGGTGCGTTTGGATGTGTAAAACAGCCACAAGGGTGCGCTTGGCTGTGTAAAACAGCCACAAGGGTGCGTTTGGCTGTGTAAAACAACCACAAGGGTGCGTTTGGTTTTAAAAACCTTTAGGGTGCGTTTGGGTTAGCAGAAAATCGAATAGGGTGCGTTTGGTTTTACAGTTTTCAGGGGTGTTTGGTTTTGGGGTTAATAGCCCCAAAGGGGTGTTTGTTTCTGGGTTTAAACAGCAGTTAGGGTGCGTTTGGTTGGCTGCGAAACAGCCGAGTAGGGTGCGTTTGGTTTTACTATTTTATTTATTATTTGATCTTGTTTAGATATATATTGAAAAACACGGATATTGCAACATCTATTTGATTAAGGGGGAAAACGTTAAATTTTGTAAATATGGAAAACGTTGTATAAACGAAAAGGTCATGTCGAAATTTATATAAATTTCTATACTTAGTAATGTTTCACTAAAACCTCTATTATTTTAGAAACTCGATAAAATGACAAAGCTATATAGTTTTAAGATTATTAAATTGTAATTATACAATAAACCGGTGAATAAACGAAAACTATACTTTTACAAATGAGATAAAACCCGGCAAGGAAACAAAATACTAAATTATAAAATGTTATTTTATAATTCTCGACTAAAAGACAAAATTCATAACTTTTGTAGAAAACTTTAAAATTGTCATTTATCTAATTCAAAACTTTAAAACGTGTGTTTACTTTTATACAAGAACGTTTTATTAATTTAATTGGTGATTTTTGAAAACGTGTCGAATTATTTTGTTTCAATTATTTTTGTCACATTCCTTATATAATACTTGCAGAGTATTATATACCTCGATTTTTCTTTTGGTTA
>BQNB010153728.1:5081-15609 GCA_026074375.1 Tanacetum coccineum
TTTTACCCAAAAAACAATCAATCTTGACTCGGTCGTAAAATCTTCGTTTTTAGGAGTTACAAGGCCTACCTTATATCAAAACGGACCTTAGAACATCCTTTATCATATTCAAAATCCTAATTTAGATTTTAAAATTTTCTCGACCTGATTTGGTCAAGTTAAACTTTCTGGTCAACAAAAGTCAACCCAAAGTCATACCAAAACTCTTTTTTACCAAAATCCAACAATTCTAACATGTTTAACTAGCCTAAAAATATATACTAAAACCATCAAACATATGTTCATACTTGAAATACTTTTAAACCCATTTTGCACTTGAATTAACTAGCTACAATTACATACATTTAATAACCATCTAATTAATCAAGTAAACATGAAATTAGAAGACTCACAAACTAGAACAAAGATCAAATATGGTTTCCCCCTTGGTCTTGAAATTAGACGAGCAACAACACCAAACCAAAAACCCCTTTTCAAATCAAACCACTTTAAAATAACAACAATCTAGCTACTAGAAACACACCCTTATACTTGAAATTTACAAGAATCAACCAAAAACCCAACTTCTTCAATACTTAGTGCATGTAAGGTTTCTTTAGTAGGAAATGTAGAGGATTAAACAAGGATTAATATGGTATAAACGGATTTAATTGCATGTAAGTAATAAATTTTTGACAATGATTTGTGTGTGTGTGTGTGTGTGTTGTAGTTCGAACGACAACAAGAGGAGGGAGAAAGAGAGGAGTGAAATTTTTGGTAAAAATGTTTATATGTGTATGAGAATGCTTTATATAGAAAGAAAGTTTAGCAAATTAACACGTTTAGTCCCTCCATACTCCATCTCTTTTAAACCTAGTACAAAGCATCCTTTTTATAAATAACATTCGGCCATAAGCTCGAGTCACATCACGTTTGTAAATGTTTTAAATCCGTCCTACTAAATATAGTTTAAAACCTTTAATAAAACATTAAACCTCATAAAACATGACCTTTAACCACGGTTTTTACAAAAACTCGGGGAAACGACAAAAAATACAAAATTGACATATTTACGCTCTCGGAGCAGTAAAATAAATTTTTCTGACTTTCTTAAATGCTAAAAACAAATAGAAACCCTATCACGAATTGAAATTTACCAATAAATGGAAATTCTCATCAAACCACATATAGCATAAACGACTATAATTATCTACGCAATTAAAAATAACTATCTTACCTAGGGATAGACGTTGACCTGAAACTCGGGTTGTTACACGTTTAACCCCCAAAATCATGCATTTATGCCCAAAATAGGTACTTAATCGTTCTTTTTCAGGTATTTCTTGGAAGACATTTGGAAGAATTACACGTGACTTGGGCTCATTTGGAGAAGAAACGAACAAGATTATGGACCTACACCAACATCACTAAAGTAATGTTCTCAGCAGCTGGTGATGGCGTCACCATTATAACGTGATGCCGTCACAACGAAGACCAAGACGGCGTCACTAGATCTCAAGACGACGTCAAAATATACGACACAACCCATTATCTAGAATATTCTTCATCATGACGGCTTCACGACTAAAATGCGATGTCGTCATAGTGATTTTCCTATATATACAAACCTGAATTTAGGGTTTTATGTGTGTAACTTTAGAATAAAAAGAGGGTACGAACCCTAGTTCAGTTAGCAGCTCTTAGGATGAATTTAGGGACTAAAACCCCTATTGTACTTCCTCCAACTCATGTTTTAATCAAGTAAGGTTTATTTAATCATTCAATTTGTCTATGTGTTGTTTAATTTATCTATGTTCTTGCTTTGTCTATAACATGCTTGGCTAAACCTCATATTGTGTTTATTTATGATTGTATGAAACCTAGGATGTAGATCTTAGTGTTGTTGCCTCTTGTGATGGATGTACACGTTAGGCCTTAGAAAACTAGCTTTTGTCGGTATCGCTGTTGATATGTCTAGGAAAACGTGATTGTGTAGAAAGGATACCCTCAGGTAACAGTCTTCATACTACCTTGCCCCCTAATATGGTTGATCCACTTTTAATATATTTCACATGCCCTTAGTGTACTCCTAGGGGCCATGTAATAGTCTTCATACTACCTTACGTGTGCGTTACTCTAGCGGAATGCTAAGTAGACGGCGGGTTCGTGTAACTCGTTCATGCTTTAGGAAATAGTTACATAGATTATCACAAGTGTGACAAGGCAACAACACTAGGAGAAGCAATCTATGGAGTAATACATGATTAAATAAACATAATCTTTTATCTTATTGTGTCGGAACCCAAAATCACCTTCACTTCATTATTGAAACAAGAAAAATAAGATGAGATAAAATGAAAGAAATTTAGAGAGAAGTTAGAGAGAGAAAGGTAGAGAGAAAATGAGTTGGATGATTAACTTGCAAAATGGAAAAATTACAAATGAACCAACACCATTTTCCATAGTGGAAAATGGTATATATACCCTACACAACTACATGGGGCGTGTGGGCTTTTACTTGGGCCGGGCTCGGGATTGACTTGGGCTTTAGCCCGATACACATACAATATTAGCTTACATTTACGAGCCCGTTTACCCTTCTAGCCTATTACAACGTATAATTAATTAAGTAACCGAGACCTAATATAATGAACGAACTTCCATTATTCGACTCAATATTTTGAGGCTAACAATCTCCCCCGAAGTGAGTTCATTGTGACACTCCTTCATGAGATCAATGAGATTGCTTTTGTCGTTAAGATCTTGTGGTCTTGGTCTCTGAATTCCGTTGTAGGCTTGTTCCTTCTCTTTGTGATCTTTGATCTTTAGCCTTTATCATTGTCTTTCGACTTCGTCTTTATGTCCGAGATCTTTAAATCGTTTCCTTGCTTGTCTTGATCATCTTTGCCACCTTGCGATCTTGTGTCTTGACCAACATGCTCATACTTTGCATCATCTTGAAAGCTTGCTAACAATCTCCCTTGATAGACTTGATATCTTTGAAGGAAGATCTTGTATAATCAGAAGTTTTGTGCGGAAGTCCTTTGTCTTTAATTCTTGAGCTTTTCATGATCTTGATCTTGATGCTTATAGAATGTCGTTGTAGATGAGCATAGAGCATGTGTTAATGAAATCCAGACCTTCAGCTGGAATGAGGCACACCATCTCCATCTTTATGTATCCCTGAAATAAACAGTAGCAATAAAGCAGGTGGACGAATATGCTTTGTCATCATCGTCCGGATTTGGTTAAATTTACTACCGGATTCCTAGGACCGTTTACAGTATAAATAATTGAGTACCCTGTGATCAGGTAGATTCAAAGAATCTCTGACAGGTTTCCAGCACAAAGCGTAGGATCCTTCTAACACATATGATAGATTTACCATGCTGCTTGTTCTCATTATCGTAACGTCTCAAAGCAGACAACACGATAAAAGTGAATCAGACAAGTTACTAACTTTCTGATTTAAGCCGTCATTCATTTCCTGGAACAAGTTTTGATTCACATAGAATCGCCACCCATCGTGTTCTTCCAGTTGACACAAGTTTGATTCATATAGAATCTAGCAAGTCACCTACCAAGAGCTTGTTTTGATGCTGGCTCAAGCAGATTTCCATCTTCATAGTAGCACATAATATCACCTAACACTCGGATGTTCTGCAGAATCTCAAGGATATGCGTAGGACTCTGTTAGACACTTGTGAACTTAAAGAGTTCAACAAGTGGTTTGTCCATGAATGTGTCCTAATGAGATTTATTTGATGATCACCTTGACTCTAGAACTCAATTAGTGCGTTTTTGGTATAGTAATCGGAAGGCTGGAGCATACTGCCACCTATCAATATCTAACTAACCGAGTGAGAAAGTCGAATAGAAGTCGTGTGTATCTCCGTGACAAATGAGACAAGTTCTTTTGAGAGAAACCCGAATGGCTGGAAAGGTTGTGCAAGCATCACTGGTCCATGATGTCGTCTTCAATGTCCAGCAATCAAACATGTGTGAATTCTGACAGCATAAGTATTGTCCCGGTTTCCTCCTAAGTTGTGGTGAAGGGCTTTCTTTCTTTAGACCCTTTATCCATAGTACTTTTCTTTTCATTCTTCAACCCCATCAATCTTACCAAAGACGTCCTTACTAACACCTTGTTGTGATTGTTCCAGTGTTAGCACAATCTTAGTCGGCATTATTCCCTTATACACATTCATCTCCAATCATACCTAAGGACTGCTATTTCTAACTATGGAGTGTCCTGAGGGTAGATCCCCCGGTTACTGATTAGGATCAAGGACAAAATACCTAACCTTACCACCATAATGACTTCAGAATCGTCATGGAAATAAGATTTTAGGGCATTAGATCGTAACCATAAACCTTTTCCGAATAGCACTTTGAGTCTTTTAGATCACAATTTTTGAATACATTTCTCTCCTTATTGTTAAATTCTAAAGTCACTTAGATTTTGAAATACTGTGTGATTAAATTTTGTCTTGAAAAGCCATGGGTGAAAAAATGTGAAGCTTAGCATGAATTATTTGGAAACTGTGTCCATCTTGCTCCCCCCATTTTACAAAATGTTTTGACACCAATAGCACTAAAAAATGATAACCAAGTTGAAAAATCGATATAAAATTGAGGTTGAACACTAGTTAAACCTTATAACTAATCATTCTATTGAATTGTCAAAATTTGTCATTGTTGTTATTAAGTAGACATTTTGGGAATGGTTTGAATAACATAAGAATGACGTGATATGATGTACCCAAAACTCATTTAAACCTTTGTTTTTCGAACTAACCCGCCCCTTGAAATATGGATGTTGAACACACAATTTGAAAAACAACATGTTGAAAGACTTTCTTCCAACTCTAAGTAAGTGCACTTACGCGTACACTATCCTTTTTCTTGAGCTTAAAACTTTGAATGTCTTGTAAGAACAGCTCAAGACCGAGAACGTGAATTTCATCGATGTTAGGATAAGTTATCTTTATAGATAAAACTTTCCTTTATTTAAAGTCCGGGTTTTACGTACTGATATTTTCACTAAGCCATAAGAAAACCTTAGAAATGACCTTTTTTGAAAGCATTTGAAACTCCCTGTTCGAAAACTTCATTTACATGCCCGTGGTCGATATTAATCAAACATTTCTAGGTACGTAAATGTTATCGATTCCAAGAGACATGTCGAAAGAATTTTTTTTGAAACATTTTTCCTGATTTTTTGATTTTTGGTTTCTTTTTGAAATTTTATATCTTTGTATTTGTCTTTTTTTCAAAAGATATGTACATGTTGAAATGTTTGGATGAAGTATCAAGCAGATTCTTTGTCAGAACCTCCAGTTCTGTGGAGTCAAAACATCTCAGACCAATTCGTCTGACAGATACTGAAACCTCTCTTCGGAAGGGATTTAGTAACATGTCAGCCAATTGGTATTCGTTCTTGACAAAGTGACAATTCAATTATACCATTTTTCAACCTGTTCTTTGATGAAATGATACCGAGTATGTGATACTGCTTGGTACGGGATGCTTGCACAGGGGGTTGCATGATATTTTATGGCATGACTGAGAGTCGCAATACAACGGTAATTCTTGTTGTAGTTGAAGCCTAAACCTTGAAGCTGTGTCCGCATCCACATAACTGAGCACAACTTTAGCAGATAACGCCACGTTTCAGCCTCTGCCACGATGACATTGAATACAACTTGCTCTTGACATCCATCGCTGACTAGCATATCACCTAGGAACTGTTATGCCTCCAGAAGTGCTTTTGCGAGTATCAAGGCAACCGGCATGATCGGCATCTGAAAAAGCTGTTAGTTCAAAAGCCAGAATCCTTCGATGAACCAAGAGTCCCATGTGTTGTGTTACCCCTTAGTATCTGAAAGATCCTTTAAACCTCTTTGAGGAGTTTTTTAGGTCGGTCTGCTTGATATCTTCACAATAACATACAACTTGCACTATGTCTGTCTACAAGATGTCAAACATAAGTGACGGCCATTTTGCTACGGTATCAGTTGGTCTACGGGTCAACCACTCCATTCTGCATCAAATTTAAGTACGTAGCCATTGTGTACCAATGCTTTGTCCTTTTTCCATACCATGTTTTTTCATAATCTCTAAAGTATATTTGGCCTGATTGATAAAGATACCGCGTGGGGATTGGTGGATCTGAAGTCCTAAAAAGAATTTCATTTCCCCCATTAAGGACATCTCAAATCTACCGTGCATTAATTTTTCAAAACGTTTTGAAAAGTTTAGGGTTTGTGGAACCAAAAATAATGTCATCAACGTAAATCTGCACAATTATAAATGTCCTCACCCGTATTTTATTCGTGAATATGGGTCGGTTTAATGATACCTTTAGTAAACCCTTTAGAAATCAGGAATTTTGAGAGTTTCATACATACCAGGCCTCTCCGAGCTTGTTTCAATCCATATTGAGCTTAGTCCTTAGATGGTAAACTTGTCTGGATGATCAGGATCAACGAACCCATCTGGTTGTGCAACATAAACCTCCTCCTTCAATGGACCATTAAGAAATGACCGTTTTCATCACGTCCATGTCTTATAAATTGAAAAAGACTATTGTGCAACATATGCGATAAAAATCCCTGACAGCCTTCCAAGGCGAGCAACTGGACAATGATTCTTCGAAATCAATACATTCTTCCTATCATAACCATTGCTACAAGTCGTGCTTAGTTGCTAAGCTGAAATACATGTTTGGTCTTCATCCCTTTTTGTTTTTTTATCCATAACCACTTTAGCTTGATTACGTTCTTGCCAAAGGGTTTGTCAACGAGTTCCCAGACTTGTAGTCGTTCAAACTGATGAAGTTCTTCCTGCATTGCTTCATCCATGCAGAATCAGCCATGCTTTCCTTAATGTTTTTTCGGGTATCAACAATACTTACGGTGAGTGCTGAACATACACATTTCATGACTGTTTCGCAAGTTGACGTCTGTTGCAACTGGTTTAATGCCTATTTGACAGTGGATTCCAGACGAACTTAAACGAGTAAACGATTCTCATGATCTTTGAGCGATATCTCCATCCATATCGTTATTCTGAGGAATGGGAAGATCTATCCTGAGGTTGATTGAAGGTATGCATATTTGAAGTACCAATATTGCGTGAGGAAGACTCAGCAATTTCTTGTACCGGTGTACAGAAAGGATTGGTAAATTCTGCTTGATTATCATTGTTTTCCTCAGCATGAACAATTGTAGGAGTTGATGGTTCTGATGTAGGGTGAATGTTTGTTGAATATAGTGTGTCTTGTTGAGTAGAATCGTCAGTGGGAGAAGAGGACTCGTTGACACGTGAAGTACCATCATTGAAAACATTCATCGTAACAAAGGACCAAAAAGAAGTTCTAACTCTTGTTGTTGATGGAACTGGTTGTATCTGCTGAAGAGAGAAAACATTTGTAGTTTTGGTGCGGGGTCCAGGTTGTCATAATTGACCTTGTCGTTGGGGAACGAGGCCTGAAGTGTCATTAGCAACAGACGTCTCAGACATCTCTTTGAACTCATCAAATCTGAGATGGATGAATCAACTATCAACTTGTTCTCAATTGTTTGAGAACAGAATCCTTTGACTGAGTTGAAGTATCCCACCAAAATGCATGAATCCTCCCCTTTTTTCTTTCATCTTATCCAAATTTCACACATCTCTTGTTAGTACCAAGTGTAACAACTAAAGATGTTAGAAGGTGTTTAATTGATGGGTTTTCGTCATTAATGGATGAGATCAGTGCCGTTATATCTCAATGAGTTGGGATAATGATTGATCTTTGAGTATAGCCACGCGGTTTGTCAATTGCTTCATCCCAAAGAATAAAGGAAGTTTAGAAGCCGATAGCATCGTTCAACATCGCCTCAACGAGAGTGCGGTATCATCTTTCGACAACTCCCGTTCTTTCAGTTTGATCGAATGAGTAGAAAGTTTGATGCTCAAATTCCTTCTTCTTTAAAGAATGCATTAAGTGTCTTTGTTAAGAATCATTGCCTCCTGTCAGTGCGAACAAAATTACTAAGGCTTGAAGATTTCTTGGAGCACGTGAGAAAGTCTTTTAAACTTTTGTTTTTTCAACCTTGAACGAAGAAAAAGAGACCTAGTATAACTGGAGTAGTCATCAACAATACCAGAAAATATTTCCTTCCATTTATGCTTCACCCGCAATGGACACATAAGGAATTCCATATGAAGCAAATTTAAAACCGCCTTTTGAACTTGAACAGGTCTTGACTTGAATGAACTTTGTCGTTTTGCTTTACTCACTTTCACAAGAGAACATATTGATCTTTGACATACTTCAGTTTTGGTAAACCAAACACAAATCTTTCTTTAAAAGCAATGATGTGTCGCAGTTGATGATGATGAAAGTCTTCGAATGCCATAACCATGCTGATTGGTGATCTTTAGCATGAGATAGATTAGGATTTGATGGAGAATGTTTCTTGAAGAGAAGTTGTATAGAGATCAGTTCCACGATTACCGGTTTAGTAATTCGGTTCCCTGAAGATCACTAACAAAACATCGTAGATTTCCGAAATGCAACCTCAAAATCCGCATCACGGAAATGACCAAACAGAAAAGATTGTGATTTGAGATCCTTCGACGTAGTAAACCCTTTGAACGTGATATTTTCATTAAACCAAATCCCATAACCAAGAATTGAGCATAATTGATCATTGCCAAAACGAATGGTGCCCAAGTATTTTTCACAAATTGCACAGCAAAGATATATTGCCCCGTCATGTGCATTTGGGCAACCAAATCAACAATGCATAGATGAGTTGTACAATCTCAAGAGAATTAGAAGATGATTGGAATACATGACAAATTGGACCTAAATCCTCCCAAGCTTATGTGATTTCAAGACATTAGTTATCTAGATACAGTATCTATGGCATAACGAACTCTTTTAGGAGAAGGGCTAGTGAACAGGGGGGCGGAGATGGGTGGGAGGGGGAGGAGAAACTCCATTTAGGGTAGAAGATAGAGGGGCAGAAGGAGGATGGGATAGGGGGTATGGGGCACAATTTCATTCCTAACTTAGGCACACATTTCATTGTTGTCCCTTAGGAACCCAATTTTATAATGCTGATGGCATTGTTGTGCTATCCACCATTTCTACGCCTCACAAGTTTACTTATATAGCAACCTATATGAACTCTGAACTTGTGATAGTGGATCTGATTCAAACTGTTTTCTTATGGGGTGGTTGCAACAGATTTTGTTCGCTGACTTTTAGGTTTTTCTAGTACTCATAGGCTCTACTTAGGCTTCTTAGTTTTCTATGCATTCACGTCTTCAAAAACTTAGAAACACAAGCATCATGATTCAATTAAACACACATTTTCCACAAGTAGCACAAACAACATTAACATTTCGAAGTTCTGAATTTAAACTGTCATACACGCAGTTACAGACCTTTGTTTGATTAGAGTAATACTAAAATCCATAAGGTGTTCATCTACTTTAGTCTCTTAAACTTCACATGACTATCTTATGGCACGACATTTTCTTCATTTGATTGCTCCTTAGCTGTGGTCGTGCTAACATTAGTTTTTGTGATCTACTCCTGTAGATGGTAGATCCGCGAGGATTATATTCCTAAGAAGTCCGATTCAACTCAGTGGTGCTCTAGTTTGTGTGGTACTACTTGCAATTTCGATACATGCCTGGGGTAATCACATTTGTGTTTCTTACAGCTTGCGTTGCTGTTTGAGGCAAATTCTGTGGAGTGACTGGTATGCATAAATCCCTCGTGACTCATTAGTTTTAAAAAACCGACTTTTTCTTTGCAAAATATTTTCTCTCAAGAGAGTCTGAAAAAGGAGCCGGTTTTCCTAAAACTGATGGTTTTGGAATCCTTTGAGCATTTGGTTGTCGAACAACAGATGGTTTATCAAACTTAGTGTCCACAGATTTTCCTTTGCATTTTTCAATGAGTTTCTTTAACTCACTTATTGCAATGTTCTTGTCTTGCAGTTGAGCTTTCAAATCTTGTATTTCAAAATATTGTTCACGTTCCTTTCGAAATACATTTGACGCTTTTTCTTTGCAAACTGTGTCATTTTTCAGTTGTTCTTGACATTGTTGTAAAGCGATTTCAAGAGAAATTGAGTGTTTTTCTAATTTAGCAAAACTTCGTAAAAGCTCAGTGTAAATCTCTTTACTTACAAATTCAGTTTGTTCAGAAAGCTTTTGTGCAAGACAGTCACATTCCCTGACTTTATGAAGATATAAGCATTGTAATTCAGTGATCTCATCTAAATCAGATAAAGATTGCAAATATGAACACATAATATCATTCGACACACATTCATGCAAAAGCATATCATACATGTTCGAAAATTCTGCCTTATCAGATTCAAGCTCATCAATTTCATCTTCAAGAGATTCAACGTACTTTAAATCAGCATGTTTCTTGCTTAAGTTCATGAACAAATGCGAAACTATCATTCTGAGTCTTAAGGGCAAGGGGCATGTCTTAATTAGGATGTCCATATCTTGAGCAGTTGGGGAACGAAGATGA
>BQNB010153729.1:0-12639 GCA_026074375.1 Tanacetum coccineum
TAGCCTAAGTAGGCGACCAAGGTAGAGGTTGATGACATCAAATAACGTCACTTTTGTAGCATCATTTATCCCATGTAATTAACCCATTTTGTATTATTATTGCAACGAAATGTTACTTAATCGTTTGTATTTAAGAATTGCAGTAATTATGGAGTACTTAGTGAAGATTGACTAAAAGGCACACATTTTGGAGCATAAACGAAGAGTTCGAGAAAGTCTGCTGATATGACAGCAAATACGCCGTATTATTCTAGACCTATACGATGTATCCAAGACTTGACGAGCTAAAGGACCATTGCCTGACTTTGAAGAATACGCCGTATCCACTTCAACGATACGCCGTATATACTACTTTGGTCAACAAGGAAGAAGGAACTAGTTTTACCTCAATACGCCGTATCTATCAAGAAGATATGGCGTATCCGTGCCCATACTTCACAAGAAACCACGAAGACATAAAGACTAATACGCCGTATCCAGAAGCCTCTATACGCCGTATTCAAGGATTATTATACACGAAGATTCTGGAAGATATCAAACGTGGTCCTTTGTGGAATCTAAAATAATCTGATAGACTCTAAGATCGTTTAAGCTCGAGATGGGTTAGATCTCATATCTAGGATTAACAAAAATAAAAAAGAATATAGATACAATGCAGCGGAATATAATGAACAAGATTCAATGTTATTTAAACAAGGTTTTATTACCATACGTTTCCATCAAGCCCTAATTCTAGATGATCAATTCTAGAACGGTTACAATCTAACAGGGATCAAAGATCCTTGGGGCTACACACAACTTCTAGGCGTCTACTTAGAGAACTCACGCCTAGAACTCACACACACCTTTATAAGACGTCTACATATTTTCTGTGCACACAAAACTATGTGTCTATGATCTCTTTATATAGGGAGAGATCAAGACTTACAAAGGAAGATAAACATTAGACAAGTAAATCTTTTAAATATTTAGAGAATATCTTCTGTTATCTTTATCTTCTTAAGGAGATCTTCCAGAATCTACATATTCTCCACCAGCTTGTAGAATTCTTTAATGACGTTTTTAGTCCTTTTGTTTCATTCTTTTATTTATTTTGTCTCATCAAATCTAGAATCCCAACAATCTTCCCCTATTTGATGATGACAAAACAAACAAAGTCGTGTACGAACTTCATCATAAAGCCAAAGCTTCCCCTGAAGTTGAGATGTAATCATCTCCCTGAATGAAACAAAACTTCCCCTTAAGTAGATATCCTTTGTATCATGCCACCACATATAATAAGCTGCAAATCAATAAACTTGTAATCTTCTTCCCCTTTTTGTAATTATCAAATAGGGGTCTTCTGTAGATATGCAACTTGGATCAAAACAGCTACAAACCATATACCACAACTACTAATCCAGCCTTCCAATACTCAAAATACCCGCCATGAAGCATAATACGAAAAATGACTTTGAGCAGTAGAAACATAAACTAGCAGTAGTAATAAAGATCAGCAGTAGTAACGAAACACTTCCCCTCAAGTGGTGCATGTAAATGGTTAAACATTTTAACAATAAGCTTCCCCTGAAACCCATATGTTAACCATTTTGTGAA
The DNA here is from genome assembly GCA_026074375.1 of Tanacetum coccineum. Classification (NCBI taxonomy): domain Eukaryota; kingdom Viridiplantae; phylum Streptophyta; class Magnoliopsida; order Asterales; family Asteraceae; genus Tanacetum; species Tanacetum coccineum. The sequence goes on from BQNB010153729.1 coordinate 1,597, forward strand.
TCTTCAATTCTGTAGGCTCTATGTAATGATTACTGATGAAGAAAATTAAGTATAACGAACTTGATGTAGAAGTAGAATAACCCAAACTTGTGTCTTATGTCTTGTACTATCCACGTGACTCCAAACTTATAAATAAATCTGTGAAATATAAGTAGATCGCAACCTCTTGACAAAATCCTCATCTTCTATGAGACACTGAGTACTAAGTGATAGCAAATATGAGCATTGAGCACCATAAAAAAAATCACACACCTTTGCTAGACTCTGACAAGTCTTTGTCGCATCGTTTATAAGCACGAACAAGTTATCTCTAAATGTTGTTAGCCATTTGAGATATGATAAAACACAAACCTAAATAATTCCACTTCATCGTCAAATAGGTGAAATCCTCTTCGTAATCAATTAATCCAAGAAATACAAGCCATTAAACCTTTGAGAACATTAAAATCAAAAACCTAAAAACCTTCTTTCATGTGTATGTTGTCCATCTTTGTTGTGTGCGAGAACAAAAATCATATACTGTCTGATATCAGGTACAACTAACAGTATTAACTGCTTAGCAGCTCAAACCTTGGTTTAAGTCCAACTAGTTGTGTATTTGGTGCTTAATTTCACATATTTTTACCCTTCTAAATATGAGCTTAATATGACCAAAAAAGACAAAAACTGCCAATATATGTTTGTTTTGCAATTGTTATTGTGCAAGGAAGTGGATTTCATCAAAAAGACGAAAAACCTATCTAAAAGAGGGGGGGGGGGGAAACCAAAAAAACTGGACGCGGATGGAAAAGGGTGTGAAAGCGAAGTCCCATTCAAAGTCATGTCTACTCCGGGAAGAAAAAGCAAGGTAAAATTATTAATGAGGGGTCAAAAATGCCAAACCCTAAGTTATAATGATCATATAAAACCCACGGGGGATGATTTGCCGATTTGGGAATACTTCATTTATAAAAGAAAGAATAAAGGGAAAAGGAAAATGAAAAGAGGAAAGGTTGTGGAGGGGCTTTCTTGGACACAACAAACATACCCTTAATCATCTTCAAATCCCTCTGTCACAACCCAAATGTATAAACCTTTTCCCACTCTTCACGCCCAATTTACCAAAAACCAAGCTTCCCTGTTTTTGCTCCCTTAATTCTCTGCAAAAAATCACCAACACCTCTACTACTACCCCAAGCTTTATAGAGTCCATGTTGGCAATCCTCTCCATTCCAAAGCCACTTCGATGGTGAGATTGTCCTCCAAAGAAGCTCAGTAAAAGAATCAAAGGATGGGATTTGATCAAGATCACTCACACTTAGTTGCACACTTGTTTTTATCTCTACAAAGAAGCAAAAGCTGCAAGTCCAGACTTCGGCTATTAAATAGAGTATTTTTAAGCCTTTGAAGGCTTCTCAAGTCAGTAATCTAGTTTTAATTTTTAGTAATTAGTTAGTTTTTTTTATTAATTTCAGTTTTAATCTTAGCTTATTTTCTTTATGTCATTTACAGCTTTTACTTTAGCTTTGTTCACTTTAAGTTAATGCAAATTTGAGTTTTTTTGTCAATTACAATACAGTGTTAAAGTTTCGTATTCATATGGTTTTTGTTACCAAATACTCTCAAATCATACCACAGCTTATGTTATTGGATGTTAAGCCAGTTTGGTGGGCTTTTGGACTTCTCTCTAGCTTGCTTTATGCAAGATAGAGCTTGTTGATTCATTGTTTTGACCCTGTTTAGAGCATGGGTTTTTGTATAGTCTATCTATCTTTTTCTTAATATTCTTAATTTCAATAAAGATATGCTTGTTACTAATGTTAACAACTGCTAGCCTATTCAGGACTATTTAAGTGCTTTATTCTTAATTAAAATCTGCTTATAAGTGTTTTACTTGCTTAGTTGTTAATCTGTTTTTACATATAGTTTGAAATAAAATGATTTCTGGAAAAAATTAAGGCTGTTTTGAACACGCAGTAATAACTCCAAGGTTAGTGATGCTAGTTCATTCTCAGACAGTACTAAACTCTACACAAGCAGTACTACCTGTGTAGTTAGTACTGCTAGTTCATTTTAGGTTCAGCACTAACTTAACATAACAGTACTAACTCCTAGTTATTACTGTTAGTCTTAACTGTTAGTTACTGGTTGTTCATACGTAGCTGAATCTGCTTAATTATTTTAGCTTGTTTAAGGTTTCTTTAGCCTTTTAAAGTAGATTAAGCTTATTCTAGTATACTGTTTTCAATAGAACTTAATTGTCTTTTCAAAATAATTTTAAGAGTTAATCAGTTTTAGTTTTTTAGCTTATTTGTCATTATGGTTCTTTTTAGTTGCTTATTTCTATTATTAAGTGCTTATTAAGGTTAGGTGAAAATTCTGTCTTAGTTGTTGCTTATTTTATTTTTTCTTAAGTCTTGTTAGCCTAGCAGTAACTAACTTTAAAGCTAACTTTGTACTAACTTTTGCATAGCAGTGGAGTATGACTTTTGCCGTCTGCCTGTTCTAACTTTAGCCTAGCAGTACTAACTTTAGTCTAGCAGTACTAACTCTAAGTTAGTACTGGTAGTTAAAACTGTTAGTACTGTTGTTAGTACTGTTGTGCTTATCTTATTTTATTTAGCTTAATTGCTTTTTGTATTTGCTTATTTAGAGTTAGTTGAGCTTATTTGATTTGTCTTAAGTTTATTTGAGCTTATTCGTGCCTTAGTGTAGAAGTTTTAATCGTTTTTGCCTTTTCTAGTTTTGATCCTTGTTCCAGCTTATTCTCTTTGCTATTTTTATGTGCTTTTGCTTATTTTTATCAGTTTCTGTGCCCAATCATTCCTTGTGACATCCAAACACAAATCATCAATCGTCTTGCGATTTTCCATCTCTAGCCTCGTTGGGACATAACGACCCGGAGTTTCTCTATACTGCTTCCGGTTTTCTTGCTCTCTCGTGGATCTTGATCCTTGTGTGTATTTATATTCATATATTTATATATACATATTTAAAGGTGTAGCTGCGCGGGTGACCAATTTTTGGCGCCGCTGCCGGGGAGGTTGAAAAAGAATATCGCTACGTATTGACAACTTGTGTTTGAATCTAAAAAAATTCCAAACAATGCTGCTTTTCAAGACTGAGGATCTTGATACGTATGATTCTGATTGTGATGATATCTCGAATGCACAAGCGGTTCTCATGGCCAACATTTCCAACTATAGTTCTGACATTATCTCAGAGGTACCTCATTTTTGACACTAACTTCTGAATGAGATGGAAAGTCAAGAGTGCTATCTATCCTCTCTATCTCTGGATTTTGAACAACCACCAGCCTGTGGATATTACCAGAATAATGCGAGATACATAGTACTAGCATATCAATTTCGTAACCCTCAATATCTGCCAAGCAACACACAGAAAAATGGTTTCAAGATACTCCATTTGCAGCCAACAAGACTTCAATGAATTATCTAGTCTTGTGATAGAACAAAATGTCAGAAACAAATATTAATCATGTACAATAAAATGGTGAAAGGCTAATAAGGATACATAATTATTAATCAGTAACCGCTAGAGCTAGAGAGATATAAAAGAACAGTAACAAACTATTAGAACAACGTCTTAATTTGAATTATGCACTATGTGAAAAAAGATTGAATTCTCAGATGGAAGATACGATTAGGTGAGAACTTGCACCTGAAAGAACATTGTACTCACTTAAGCAAGCTCTATCCTAAACAAACAAAAAGAAATGGAATGTTTATTTGCAAACATTCACAGTTTTCAAAAGTAAAATCCAAAGAAAAGAAGATAAATATATTGAAAATGAAATTGTGATTGGAAAATTAAGATAAAAGGAAACTTTGATAGTATTCTTTTTAAAGTGGATCAATCTGCTCAACTGCACATGTTAACTAAGCCAGCATGCCTTTAATATCAACAATACATCAAAAAAACAAACAAGCTGCTAAGGTTATCAAAAAATCCGTTTATCAACGGATTAAGCCAATCTTATATGGATGGTATTATTCTGAGTCCTGATAAACCATGTGTGCTATGCTTTGTGTTGATGGATGATGAGAAAACACTTGATTCTTCTTGGGAAGAAAAGAGTCATCTAAAATGTCTGAAAAAGCAAAAGGGGTCTATAGATTATTGAATAAAACATTTCTCATAAAACCTATTGACAATTATTAAAACTTAAATAAGACTTTCTGAAGATTTTAGGAAACCGTTTTACTCTACAACAAGAAATGGAATTTTGCACCAAGTTGTTCTTGGTGTGCGTTTATCCAACCTACAGTAACCCTTTCTGATGCATCCCCTGTCAAAATAGAAACCACCTAGGGAACATCCTATGTGCTTCGCTTTGTGAATGAAACCTTAAAAAGCTTAAATTTCATCCTTGCTAGATATTGACAAAGTGGTGAAGATAAGTACTACACCTGATGCTCCCCGTACAAAAGATGAAAGGGTTTTGAACATACAAAAAGCTTTTTTTATATACCCAATTGAAATTATTTCCTTTTCTAAACTCTTTAAAAGACATTCTTCTAAATCGTGTTTGATAGAGATTCTTCTATTATGAATAATGGAAGTACATAATAGATTTTAACCAAATAGACGCTGCTGTTCAACAATTTTTAGTCGACAAACAATGTTATAAATTGCTAAGAAAGAATTACTTTTGGAAAATGATCGAATCTTACAACAAATCATGTCTCAAGAAGTTCTTTTAATTGTGATGAATTCTATCTCTTTGATTGGTGAATCTGTGAATATGGATGAAAATAGAAAAGAATCGTATAATCTTGAGGTCGAGCTTTTGAAATCACAAAATGCGTTTAATAATCTTTTGAAACGTCACTCACAACTTGAAAAACATTGTATTTCTCTTGAATGCTTAATACAACTAAATCAAGATTTTTTTCAAAAACGTGAATCTTGTGATAATCAAAATGCTCTTGAAAATTTTCTAGAATTTTTTGCATATAATGATTTGATAGCTCAGCTTCAAGACAAAGACAGTACCATTTGTAAGTTGGAGGACATGATAAAATCAATGAGAGAAAAGTCCAAGGATGAGAATGTCAAGTAATAGATTTATTTTAAGATAGAGACTAAAAATGTAAACTGGAGAATAGTGTGGCAAATATTGCTTTTTGTTAGGTTGCATTCGGATTGCCGAGACGATTTACTTATTTGATTTAGATAATCAATCATTCACTTACGGTGAGTTCATAGCCCCGCTTTTTATACAATTATAATGATTTACAACTTTAGGGTGAGAAACATGCATTGTTTTACAATTGGACGCAAGTACACTTTAAATCAAATTATGAGTTTGTCTAAGTAGCTATAACCCACTATGCCCATGAATCAGAAACTGTTAATTACTGGATTGTAAGCGCGAATGATATGAATAGATCTATTTGGGATTGACATCCTTGTTCGGATGAGTAGCGCTCACTAGTTTCGGAGGTTCGAAACGACGAATGTATACCATGTCGGAACAATTTGGATGTTGCGGGTTGAACATCTACATGGGCACATTTAGTGCATTAAATTGCATACATATATGTCGAGCTTCGGTGTCATGAGCTTAGTGCACTTCGTAATTACTTTTAAGATATTGTATGTGTTACATGTCTTACATTGGAAATCTTGTGGTCCTATTTTATACATTTACTAAACTTGTGAATTCACCAACTTTATGTTGACGTTTTAAAGCATGTTTTTCTCAGGTCAATAAGGTACGAGAAACAAGGATACATTGGTGGTCATCATTTTGGAGTCATTACTATAAAGATTTGGATGCATTACATTTTGGGAATATTTGTTATGTCTTAAAATCTTTACTTTTCATGGATGAACTATTTAAGCTTCGGGCTATTATAACAAACAAGTCTATTTAATCCAATGTATCAATTTTAAACGACTCATATAGAGGTCGTTCTCATATCTCGTGTTGTTGATCTATGAAGTAACACTCTCCAACCCATATTCCGCTGCGACCCATTTTGGGGGTGTTACACTGTTAAATGCGAATTCTGAACCTATTTGTGCTACTTGTAAGAAATCTATGTTTGATAGTGTTCATGATATGTGTCTTTTTGATTTTGTGGAAAATGTGAATAGCCGTGGTAAATCTGCTAAGAAACATAAAAAACAAAATATTTGGAAACCTACGGGTCATGTATTCACTAAAGTAAGACTTAACTGGAAACCAACAGGCAGAACTTTCACTATAGTTGGTAATTCGTGCCCTTTAACTAGGATCACTTTAGCTAACGTAGTGCCTCCTAAGAAAACCACTTCCTATTCAGTTGAAATACAAAAACTAGAGCTTAAAGTCTACAGCAGGAAACCTAAAAATGTTAAAAATGTAGGTTCGAGTAAAAAGGCTAAGATTGTAGAATCTAATAATGCTAACCACTCGGAACCCAATCATAATTGGGGATCCAATGCTACAAATATTCCATCTTCTTCTTCTCTTGTCATGATAGGTTGTCCAGATTGTTCTTTGGTATCTGTATTCCCGGATGTTCAAAAAACATGACAGGGAACCGCTCTCAGATCATGTAAATTTTTGTGTACAGTTAGATTCGGGAACGACCATATTGCAAGAATTATGGGGTATGGTGACTATCAACTGGGAAATGTTACTATTTCAAGAGTATACTACATCGAAGGGCTTGGACATAACTTGTTTTTTGTTGGTCAATTTTGTGACGCGGATCTTGAAGTTATATTTTGGAAAAACACTTGCTTTATTCGGAATTCAGAAGGTGTTGATCTACTTTCTGGATCCCGAGACATATATTTGTACACAAATTCTCTTGATGACATGCTTAAAACATCTCTGATCTGTCTTCTATCCAAAGCGTCAAAGATTAAGAGCTGGTTATGGCATCGTCAGTTATCACATCTCAATTTTGGTACTCTTAACAAGCTAGCTAAAGACGGTCTTACACGAGGCATTCCAAGACTTAAATTTCAGAAAGATCATCTGTGTTCAGCATGTGCATTAGTAAAAAGCAAGAAATCCTCCCATCAACACAAAGCTGAAGACACTAACCAAGAGAAGCTATATATTTTGCATATGGATTTGTATGGCCCAATGCGTGTGGCGAGTATTAACGGGAAAAGGTATATCTTAGTTATTGTCGACGATTACTCAAGATTTACTTGGGTCAGATTTTTGAGAACAAAAGATGAAGCTCCAGATGCCATCATCAAATGCATCAAAAATAATCAAGTTTGTTTGAATACCACCGTCCGTAATGTTCGAACAGTTAATGGATCTAAATTTGTCAATCAGACACTTCGTGAATTTTATGAAAATGTTGGCATCTCGCATCAAACATCTGTTTCCCGCACTCCTCACTAGAACGGCGTTGTCGAAAGGCGAAACTAAACTCTTGTAGAAGCTGCTCGTACAATGTTAATATTTTCTAAAGCTCCATTATTCTTATGGGCCGAAGCAATCAATTCAGCCTATTACTCCCAAAACAGTTTATTAATCCGCCTTCGATACAACAAAACTCCATATGAGCTTATGCAAGATAAGAAACCCGATTTATCATTCTTTCATGTCTTTGGTGCACTCTGTTATCCTACAAATGACAATGAAGACCTAGGTAAATTAGATGCAAAAGCTGACATTAGTATTTTCGTTGGTTACGCGCCCGTAAAGAAAGCGTTCAGAATCTACAACAAAAGTACCCAAAAAATTATAGAAACAATTCATATGACTTTCAATGAGCTGACAGCAATGGCTTCTGAACAATTCAGTTCAGGACCCGGGCTTGTTTCAACCTATGTTCAGGACTCGTTCCAAACACTGTTTCTCAACAACCTTGTATTCCACCAAACAGAGATGATTGTGATCACTTGTTTCAACCTATGTTCGATGAATATTTCAATACTCCATCAATTACTATTACTCTAGTTCAAGACGCTGCTGCACCAAGAGCTGTGGTTTTAGCTGATTCTCCTGTGTCAACTTCCATTGAACATGATGCTCTATCAATGAGTATTCCATCAACACAAGAACAAGAACATTCTCCAACAATTTCTCAAGGTTTTAAAGAATCACCAAAAACAACAACTTTTTGTGATGATCCACTTCATGAATCTCTTCATGAATACTCGACTTCTCAAGGATCATCATCAAATGTGAGACAAACCCACACTCCATTTGAACACCTTGGTAGATGGAATAAGGATCATCCTATAGCAAACGTAATCGACAATCCTTCTCGCTCTGTCTCTACAAGAAAGCAACTCCAAACTGATGCCATGTGGTATTATTTTGATGCCTTCCTAACTTCTGTAGATCCAAAGAACTTCAAACAAGCAATGACCAACCCGTCATGGATCGATGCAATGCAAAAAATAAATTTATGAATTTTAAAGACTAGAAGTTTGGGAATTGGTGTCGTGTTCAGATAAAGTGTTATTGATCAAACTAAAGTGGATTTATAAGGTCAAGACGGACGAATTTGGCAGGGTACTAAAGAATATGGCTAAACTAGTTGCCTAAGGATTCAGGCAAGAAGAGGGAATCGATTTTGAGGAATCATTTACACCGGTTGCTAGAATAGAGGCCATCCGTATCTTTATAGGAAATGTCGCTCATAAGAATATGACGATCTACCAAATGGACGTCAAAACAACTTTCTTAAATGACGAGCTTAAAGAAAAGGTCTACGTTTCTCAACCAGAAGGATTTGTTAATCAGGACAACCCATCGCATGTGTACAAGCTGAAAAAGGCTCTCTACGGTCTCAAACAAGCACCACGTGCATGGTACGACATGCTGTCAAGCTTCCTAGTTTCACAACATTTCTCCAAGGTTACTGCTGATTCCAAACTACTCCTTTACACGGCAAGCTTAGGATGACGATCTCTTTTACTGGTACAAATTTATGTTGACGATATAATATTTGCATCCACTAATACTGCCATGTGTAATAAGTTCGCTAATCAGATGACCACTAAGTTCAAGATGCCAATGATGGGGCATATGTCATTCTTTTTAGGATTACAAATTTCTCAAAGTCACAGAGGCATCTTTATAAACCAATCCAAATATGCTTCTGAAATTGTTAAAAAATATGGTTTGCTTACTACTGATTCTGTCGACACACCCTTGGTAGAAAAAAGTAAACTGGATGAAGATCTACAAGGGAAACAAGTTGATGCTACACTTTACCGTGGTATGATTGGATCCCTTATGTATCTTACATCCAGTAGACCTGACCTTATCCATGCAGTTTGCTTATGTGCTAGGTATCAGGCAAAGCCTACCGAAAAGCACTTACAAGCGGTGAAACGGATCTTTCAATACCTTAAGGGAACCATTAACATGGGTCTCTGGTACTCGAATGATACCGGTATGTCTCTAATAGCATATGCAGATGCAGACCACGCGGGGTGTCAGGACACTAGACGTAGTACATCGAGAAGCGCTCAGTTCTTAGGTGACAAACTTGTTAACTGGTTGTCCAAGAAGCAAAAGTACACTGCCATATCGAGTACAGAGGCTGAACATATTGCCTTCTCTGGGTGTTGTGCTCAAATCTTATGGATGCGTTCACAGCTAATAAAAACGGGCAAAAACGTAAAAAAAAGGGTGAAAAACGTAAAAAAAATAGACGAAAACGTAAAAAACCAGACGAAATCGTAAAAAAGCAGACGAAAACGTAAAAAAACAAGCGAAGACGAAAAAAATTGTATAAAGAAAATCATATAAAGAACTATTATTGTTAAAGGACTAACGATATAAAGCGATCATTAGCTAAATGGACTAACATTGCCACATAATAACTAACAGTACAAACATTTGGTTCAAGTCGGTTAAAAATTTGAAAGTATGTGGGTTTCGGTGTTAGTAAACGGTTCAAGTCGGGAAATTTTGGAAAGTACGTTGGTAATTTATGGCTTTTACCCAACTTAAAAACACAAAAAAAAAATTCTATTGATATAAATTTTTCAAAAACAAAATTAAAAATTAAAAAATCAGAAAATATATAAAAAATATGTATCTCTGGCATGTTTTCTGAAAATCGATAACATTTACGGGCTTAGAAATGTCATTTAATAATGATACGATGCTGTAAATGAAGTTCGAGCGGAAGTTAAAAAGCTTTCAAAACATGCCAAAAATGGCTTGCTATTATTTCGGATAGCAACCCGGTCATCATCTTAAAGGCAAGTATTTCAAAAAGAAAACTTGACCTCTCAACGGGAATTTATTCTCGGGCATGGTCTACTTTATGACCATGCAAAGGCTTGTGATTACTTTGCATCACAACCCGTGTTTCCTATATTCCATAAGTGTACGTGTCAGTGCGCTTATGTGTCTAAATAAGAGAAATCTTATTTATTGGGTGTTGATTTTCAAAAATAATATAATCATCTTCAGAAATTCATCAGAAAAATCATTTTCAAAAGACATTTGACCACTCAAACAACGACTACAGCTCTTTAAATGGAAAACGGTTCATTGTTTGAAGGGGAGAAAATGTCAAATATCTTCTTCATAATTAATCATGTGATAATCGGAAAAAATCTTTTAAACAATAAAGGGTGAACAATTAAAGGGGAGTTAATGAATTTTAACTCAATCGGGCTTTATTTGTTATGTGTTTAATTCTTTAAGGGTATTATTGCAAAATGTGAGTTTTTTCTTGATTAATAACCTTTAGGGACTAGTTTAAACCTTAGAGGACATTTTTGCCAAAACCCAAAAAGTTTTTAAAACAAAAACTGTAACACCCCCAAATTGGGTCGCAGCGGAATAAGGGTCCGGGGCGTGTTACTTCTCAGATCAAAAACACAAGACATATATAGAACGACCAAAAAGTCGTTTTAAAACTGATACATTGGATTTAACAAATGTTTGATACAAAGATACTGGTTCAAAACACATGAGTTTCCCAAAACATAATACAACCATATCTTTAGCATGACATCCCAAAACAAAATCACCAATGTATCCTTGGCACCTTATGCTTACTGATCTCCTGAAAAACATTTCTTTAAAACGTCAACAATAATGTTGGTGAATTCATA
>BQNB010153730.1:0-15609 GCA_026074375.1 Tanacetum coccineum
GTTTTCTCTCCTGATATCTCCAACTCTATTTATTTTCAGTAATTAATTTTATTATTATTCTAAGTTCTTTTCAAATCAATTCAAAAACCATTTTCTAAACGTGGCATTTAAAATTAAAACTAATTACAACTTAGCTCTTGGGACGACCTCGGATTTACCATTCTATACTACCCACGATCGGGTTCTCTGCCTGTTAGTGCGTCGTTAGGTAGATCGAGTTTTATAAATTTAAAACTTGGTAAAAATAAATATTTAAAAGAAAATACGCATCACTAACCCTAAGTTACTAACAAACATAGACAATCGTTTGATAAGGTAAACACTCGCCTTTGATATTCACAAGAGCAAACTTAAACATCAACAATTGCACTCACAGTTAAACCCTAAACAACGTCTAATCTATGAGGAAGTTGTGGAATCAGTTCATAATAAAAAAGGCCAGTTTTACTTCGTTTATGGGCCAGGCGGCACCGGTAAGACGTTCCTATACAAGACTATTATTTCAAGGCTAAGATCAGAATAGAAGATTGTACTTACCGTTGCTTCTTCAGGTTAGCCGCTTTAAACTAACTTTCTTGCTAACTCAACAACAAAGTAAATATAATACCCTCCTGACTTTCTTTTTACATTACTTCAGGAATTGATTCCTTGCTCTTACCAGCTGGAAGGACTACTCATAACAGGTTCGTTATTCCACTTGAGTTATTGGAAAATAGCACCTTCGGCATAAAGTAAAACACCCACTTAGCGGAGCTTATGCAGGAAGTTGAGCTCATCATTTGGGATGAAGCCCCGATAACACAGAAATACGCCTTTGAGGCATTAGACAAGACACTAAGAGATTTATTGGGGTACCCAACACCAGAAAACATAAACAAAGTCTTTGGCGGCCTGACGGTGTTGCTTGGAGGTGATTTTAGACAAATTTTACTAGTAATACCAAAAGGAAAGAGGGCAGATATTGTACAAGCATGTATCAACCATTCACAATTATAGAAACATTGCAAGGTTTTCACGCTTACACGAAGCATGAGGGTCAATGAGTATTATGCAAACGGAGAAATTGATACTTGAAAGCAAGATTTTAATCAATGGGTTCTCGCTGTAGGTAACGGCAAAGTGCCTGCCAAAATTAAAGATGGAGAAGATGAGCCAAGCTAGATTGAAATTCCTGAAAAGTTCCTTATTAAGTCATCAAAATCACTTATTGAACAGATTGTTTCAAAAACATATCCTAACTTTATTGAAAGACAAAGGGACGATGCATATCTAAGAGAAAGAGCAATCCTAACTCCTAGAAATGATGATGCGGATGCAATAAACACATATATGTTTGACAAGTTGGATGGTGAATCTATAACCTACAATAGTGCAGACGAGATATGTAAAGCATCAACTGATACACTATATCAACAACACCTCTACCCAGTCAAATTCTTAAATATACTTAACTTCCTAGGAATGCCACCTCACGACTTAACCTTAAAAAAGGAACTCCCTATCATGCTCTTAAGGAATGTTAATCCCAATTTGGGATTATGCAATGGGACCTAATTGATAATTACCGAACTTGGTAAATTTATCATCAAGGCAAAAATCTTGACTAGGTCACACGTGGGCGACACAGTCATTATATACAAGATCATATTGACATCAACACAGTCCAACTGGCCCTTTGTCTTGAAACGGCGATAGTACCCTGTCCGGCCATGCTACGCAATGACGATTAACAAAAGCTAGGGACAGTCACTTAATTATGTCGGTATGTATTTACCCAATCCCGTTTTCAGCCACGGACAACTGTATGTCACACTATCTAGGGTTACAAATCCGGACGGTCTAAAAATACTAATAAAAGAGGACAACGACAAAAAACTGAAGAATTGCACCCGGAATATTGTTTACAAAGAAGCTTTTAACTGCCTGACTTGCACACTCATGTACAATTCCAATGATGCTTAAATTATACTCTTGGTCTTTTTCTACAGGAAATTGCATTATACCTACAACACTATCTGATTCGCTAGAATCTATATATACGTAATAATAGAATATATAATATGATGATGGAAAATTACCAATTTACCCTTGAGGACAAAGGTCAAAAGGAAAATCTTCACAAATATATATAATATAATACGTATATAAACCGGGAAGTATGATTCCCGGGTCGTTATCCCCCAACGATTTGTGAAATTGAAACCACGTTTGATGTTCGGACAATGATTTGAATTGAAGACAAAGATTGATTTGATTATCTACTTTTAAAAATTAAAATAAACAAATTATAACAATTAAGCACGAAGACAAATAACGGGAAACCAAATTTTAACTAAAAACGCAAAAATTAGACTTATACTAACCTAATGAGCTAAACCTAACCTAATAAGCTAATATGAAAAGAAATGAGCAAATAGCACAAGCAAGAATGAGCACAAATAAGCACAGCAGTACTAACTTAGAGTTAGTACTGCTAGCTTTAAATTTTTAATGCTGCTCCCACTAAAAGACTAAATAAGCTAAAACTGACCCTAATCCTAAACTTATTAAACTAATCTAAACTGAAAATAAGCATAAAGAAACAAGCCATAAGCTGAGGATTCAAAATAAGCACCTATAAGAAACTATTAAAGCAAGAATAAGCTTAAATAAGCTCAGCAGTACTAACTCAAAGTTAGTACTACTAGCTTTAATTTTTAATGCTGCCTCACTAAATGCCTTAATAAGCTAAGAACATAAACAAAATAAGCAAAAACTAACTTAGTAAACTACTCTAGACTACATATAAGCATAAAGAAGCAAGCCATAAGCTGAAATTCTCAAATAAGTATTAATAGAAAACCAAACAGTCCCTACAGGAATCTTTGAGCTTATTATTAAGCTCTTAAATAAGAACCTAAAGAAATGAGACTTGATTGTAATGAAACTTTGTCCTAAATGCTATATAAAAATGCTTTTTGAAATAGTTTTTGACAACAAAAGCTTATAGAAAAAGCTCTATGAAAATAGACAGTTAGCTTAATAGCTGCTGAGCTCTACATTGAAAAGGATAGAATGCAATTTTAGAAGCTTAAAAACAGATAGTCTAATAAGCTACTTATTAAAATCTAAATGCAAACTTATAAACTATGATATATAAGCTATTTTATTGCTGAAAATGGAAACCTAACAACTATTTTAACCTACTTAAAAAGAAGCTAGAAACTGACAGTTGAGTGTTTCCCCTATCTGATGCAGTTGACACCAATGGGACTCAAAATCAAATCATCGAAATGTAGGCCTAATGAAACTTATGCTAACACTTTTAAAACTTATGCCTAGATACAAATTAAGCAAAGACACTAAATAGATCTGAATTAAGCTAATTATGCAACTAAAATTAGACAGATTAAGACCCTATGATAACTTAACTCAAGAATTAACCTTGTTATGAATTAACCCTATTATGACTTATGATACTAGTTTAAACAAACCTAAATGAGAGTTTTAAAATCAACTTTTAAGACCAAAAGGCCACAAGCAGTACTAACTTGTAGTTAGTACTGCTGTGCCAAACACCTTTTTAACTAGACTCAAAACCATTTAGACTTATGAAAATGTAATCCAAAGCTTAAATCTAAATAACCAGATAATAAACAACTTATAACAGACTTAAAAGGCTAAAAACACTAATCCAATAAGCTAAAATCAATAAGCTACTAGCTACACTAATATTTTTGGGTTTTTATTGATTTTAAGGACAATTTAAGCTAAATTAAGATCTAAGCTATATTAACTAAAAACATATTATCAAATAAGTCTCATAAGCATAATAACCCATTAATAAGCACAAATAAGCAAGATAAGCAACAATTAAGCAATTAATGAACTAAGATAATTAAGACAGAAAGCTTAAATGAAAACTTACTTAAACCTTAGCTAAACAAAGGTATCAAAGGCTCAATTGCGCTATCTACAAGCTCTAGCTTATCAATGATAAGCTAGTAAAGGTCCATATGAGCTCTTCCAATGTAAGCTCATCTTCCAAAAGTCCAAAATCCATTAAGCAAAGGTATTTAAGTTGTTTTTAAAGTTACAGTAGATTAAATGACTGAATTGAGCTCAATTTGAGCTTATAGACTCAAAGAGCTTGTATAAGCTTAGTAGTAGCTTATGAAACAGTAAGCACCAACATTAGAAGTAGTGAGAGCTTAATAATGAAAACGCTTATGAAAACTTAAAATGAGAATTTTGTTCATACTAAAACGGATTACAATGCTTTGGAACTATGAAAGAAACAAAAGTTATAAAAAAAAATTACATTTACAACTGAAAAATTACATAAAGCTAATAAAAACTGAAGAAGTTTTTATGAAAAAGGAAGATGATTATGTGAGAGTGAAGGAGACATTTTATAGCTGCTAGGAGAAGCTTCTAGGTCCAACGTTTGTTACACAATCCCATCAATCCTGGCTCTTCATTTCTTCTAATGATTGGATCTCCATTATGGTCCGTTAGATCAAATCTTAGCTCACACGGATTGCCAGCGTGGCAATCCATGATGTGACACTCCTGTGCTTCTTTTGCACGCCTTTTAGAACAAAATACTAGATCTTGGTGTGTTTCCTTTCTTGTACGCGTGTCATTCCCTTTTGGGAATTGACCAATGGGATCGTTTGGTGATATAACTCTGCCAAGGTGTACCTTTTCACTTAAATTACCCTTCTATGCCCTTAATTTGCATTTGCCCCTTGATTTTGACCTTGTGTAAATGAAGAAGACTGTGAACATAATAACAATCAATCCCGAGCACTTTTTCTTTTTATAAAGCGTTTGACTTCTTTGACCCGGTAAATGACTTTTGGCTTATAAGGTGTTTTGGGCCCTGGTAGATTTGGCTTGGACTTTATGTTTTTAATTTGATATAAAGAAGTTAACGGGTGTTAACACTTAAAATTATAAGAGTTAAACACCTTAAAGGTTTAGGGACTCTTTTATTACTTTGGTTAATTATGAGGCCTCGATTTGTTAATTTTGGATTTGTCATTTAGTGTTGACCATGTTTGACTGAAGGTTGACTTGAGTTGACCACTATTGACTTTTGATAGCATTTTCACCTGGCTCTTTATACTCTCCGTTCCCGTGGTCCGTGATTGTCCGTTATTGACCGATTTCTTTAGATTTTGCAATATCCGCACCTACCAACAATCACAAAACAAACAGTATTCAAAGCATATTTAAGCACCAATTTATGCTTTTAAGGCCAATTTTTTGATAGAAACGGATATGTGTTTCGCGACATAATCATAAATTCCCCAAACAAGCGATTGCGTGTCCCTCACGTAATGTTATATGCTTTATAACCAAATACCTCAAAACTTCCCAAAACTAAATCTTTGAAGAAGTAGCAAAGATTTTTGTGGAGAGAGTTTAAGAAATCACAAGTTATAAAACCACCCAATTTTCCCATTTATCTAAAAAATTTCTTTTTTTTCTTTTTTCCTTTTAATAATATAACTGCGATTATTTCGACTTTCGTTATTTTCATAACTATTAGGGATCATAGAACAAGATGCATTTCGATCCGAGAATGCCCCAAAAAGGATAAATTCATCGTCCCCAATTTTTCACTTATCCAAACCAAGCTTAAAACGAAATCATAGCTAAATATCAGTAAAGATGCTAACACTACTCATATTTGCAACTTGTGAACTTTTCACTCCCCACATTTATGTAATCTGAAGTGAGTGTGCTAATTATGGAATTCAACATAGGATCAACTATTTTTGAAACAAATCCACTTAGAATAATAAGTTGAAGCCTATATCATCCCCATGTAGCGACTTTCGTCTTGGCACATCCCAACCTTGCGGCTAAGTAACCAGGCTTTTGACACCCACAAAGACTAGTATCGGGACTCACGGACCTTAGGTTTCAAAAAACTGTCAGGTTTCCCTGATATTCATAGCTTATAAAATAGAATAGTCAAAGTGCAAAAGCATAATTGCATTTAACAAAAGAGTCTATTTATTAATTTTATAAACTGAAAATAAACGTTTAATGCAATTGTAACCCTCGAACCTTTAAATGCTGCAACATTGGTTGTGAGCTGCAAGATTAGCAGCAACTTTTATCAGTCTTGTAACTTATTCTACCTATGGTTTTTTCTTTAGAAGACTACCACATCGTTGTGAACCGGCAAAGATGGAGAATACACTTTTGATCAACCCACACTTTTATTATTATATTTTTTAAATTTTTATAATCAGTTTTTTCATCATTTTTTTTTTCTTTTTTTTATATATGATTAGACTTCTTTTTGAAAATTCATAGTAAAAATTTGAACTAAAGGCTAATATGTTATTGCTATAAATAAAAAATTGTTGATTTAAGTAATAATCTCCCAAAAACACACGTATATTAATCCGGTTAGACTTATGGGCAAAAAAAGCACACAAGCTCTACATAAATAGCTCTTTCACACAAGAATTGCCAAATCAAATCCTTGATTACTCACATCCTACTCATACTTAACTCTATCATTTTTCGTTCTTCGTGATTTTCTGCGAACGCTTAGCCTAAAAGTTAAGAAACAAGCTAGAGCTCAACACGCTCGATCGGGTAAAAATTTACTCTTATTCTACCCAGCAAGAAAGTCAAAATTGTGACAAAAACACTTATTTTATTTTTGAAATTTTTTCCTATTTTTAAAATTTTTTGTGGGAAAACAGGGTACGTGAGAACAACGGTAAATGTAGGTAAGATCATATCGAAGATATACTACCCCATACTAAAATCAAACATTGTCCTCAATGTTTCCTAGCCTAAGACTTAAAAACCTCATACTAGAACTCAAAAAAGTCGAATGCATAACTCAAACATGAAGAAAGTATCGCAAATATCTTAAGCCGTTTATCAAGTGTGCTAAAAGATAAATGTTAGATGATAAAAATCTTTAGGATATCGGATTTCCCCAAACTAATGGCAAGCAAAGGCTAGGAAGCTCGAGTGGACCGAGACAAAACATCGAACACGAGAGTTTTTAGAAAATTTGGGTCAATCCTGCAAACAATCACAAGTACAAACAACAAATACAAAGAACGGAAGAGTTCAAGCCTCCTCACAACACATTAGAAACTAGAAAGAAAATAGAAAATGGATAAGCATGGGGTGCCTCCCACGAAGCACTTTGTTTTTAGTAACCGAGTCACATAGCTTGACTCGATCTCCGAATTCATTCGTCCTTGGAGAGAGTAAATGGAAGAGAAAATCTTAATCAGGCTTTCATTAATGTTTGAACAAACATTTAAGCACATGAAAGTTCCATCCCAATGAGATGCCACCGGCTTTAAGTGGAGATGCCGGGGTCAAAAATGGTATCCTTATTTCTGGTAAGGGATAGTAAGGAAGAAACCTCGGGGTAAGTGAGATATGGAAAGAAAATCCAAGTGACAAATGTGAAGGAATTGTCAACATTAACATCAATCTTACCTCCCCCTGGGTCAAAACATTCATCTTCATTAAGCTTATTAACATTGTTTATCACTGGTGCATCAGGCTCAATATTGAAGGTTAAACGTTCATGAGTGGAATCATTGTTAAGCAAGTTGTCAAATATGTTCTCTTCCGAGTCAAAATCATTTTCAATACCTGGTGGTATCGAATCATCTGGTCCGAAAAATATATTGATATCTTCCCTATTGGGGTTACTATCCTCAATGCGAGTAGTAGATATGGGAAGAGACTCGATGATTGTATGAAAAATTTTCAGTGACTGGGAAGATGAATTACTGCATAGCAACGACATTCGATTGATGTAATCCTCGTGCTCTCTTTCAATTCCTGGAGGAATCATGATAAGTTCACTGGTGAACTCATGGTGAAGAGGATCACTCTTGGGAGAAAAAGTTATCAAAGGTTCATTCTCTGGTTCATTCCTAAGTTGTTGTGGTTCATAATCGAAAAACACTTCGGGAGAAAGATTATGAGTGGTATCCTCACTAAGCAAACTTTCAAGATAGGTTACGTCTCCTTCTGAGTCATAATAACCTTCAATATACGTAGGAACTTCGATAGCTAGAAAAGCATCGATCTCATCATTATCGCCTCCTGGATTGAAACACTCAGCCTCATCATTCATTTTACATTCCAAATCAAACTCATTCTCTTCGAAAGGTGGATCTTTGATGAATCCTTTGAAAATGGAAGCAACGCTTTTCAAAGGAGTAGATGGATCATCGTGGAGTAGAAACTCAATGTCATCTCTTGGAATAAGATTCTCATCTTTGTTAGAATCAGAAAGAGGTGTGACTAGGAAAGTCGACTCATCAAGGTTGGAATCATAAGAATCCTTGCACTCGATATCCTCTAATTCTTCATCAAAAAGAGGGTTATTGAAATTGACATCAAATTCGAAAAGAGGGTTAGAGAAAGTCACGGAATTATCACGTGGAACTTTGATTGAGGAGAAATCATCACATGAAGGTAAAACATTCTTACTATCACTCCTGGATGTTTCCTCAGATTCTCTTGGGATTGGGACAATTTCCTCAGTACTAAAAATACTAAGGTGCTCGTCCCCCATTATGAGAGAATCCTTGGGCTCAATAGACGGTAAAGTGGATGTGATTGCAAAAACTGAAGAAACTTGAGGTGTTTTGTTTGAATGAAAGCTGCTCTCCTTGCAAACAACTCTAAAATTCTTCAAACAAGGTGTGATACGAATTTGGCGTTTAGCCGTCGGCTCTGCGAGATTCTTCACTTCCTGCTTTTCTTTTTCATTGTTGACATCTTCCGATGGAGGTGGGCAAACTTGAGTGGGTTCGTCGGTAAACCTTTTGAAACTATCCTTGCATGCGTCATTAACCATTTTAATTGACTCGTTTTTATGCTTTTGAGGATGTTTTGACGTGCCATTGACATGAAAAGTTATTTGTTCATTTACGTCCCTTAAAACAAGCTCTCCTTCGTATACATCAATTAGAGCACGGCTGGTTCTCAAAAAAGGATCTCCCAAGTATGAGAGGAACTCGAGGATCGGCTTTGAAATCGACAACAACAAAGTCAGTAGGAAAATGGAAATTCCCAACTTTGACAAAAATATATTCAGCGAGTCCTTTAGGATGAGTAATCGATCGGTCCGCTAACTCTAAAGTCACCCGAGTTGGTGTAAGATCAGACAGGGAAAGCTTTTTCCAAATAGAAAGAGGCATAAGATTTATGCTCGCGCCAAGATCGGCCAAGGCGCGGCATACATCCATTCCTGGAAAATTACATGCAATAAGAAACTTGCCAGGATCTCCAAGCTTTTCGGGAAGCTTTTTGAGAAGCATCACCGAGCAATTCTCGTTCAATGGTATCTTAGCTAATTCAAGCAACTTTTCCTTATTCATGAGCAGACTCTTAATCGTAGGAGCAAATCTTGGCATCAAAAGTAAAGCATCCGCAAAACTAATGTCGAAGCGTAAATCTTGAGAGATTTGAAAGATCTTCTCCATTTGATTCGAAGCTTTGTCACGAGACTTTTGATTATCATGTCATAAAGGATATGGGATATTTGGCTTAGGTAAATTCTTCGGAATATCGGATTCCAGAAATGGGACCGGTTTTAGGCAAAGTCTTCGGAACATCGGGTTCCGGAATAGAAATGGGGATAATCGGAGGTGGGATTTAAGCGGTACTTCCTTGGAAATTTGTTTGCTATTTATCCGTTGTATCCTTGGTTTCTCGTTCCACTACCTTTTTAGGAGAAGGATTAGTAGGAATCGAGGGTCCCTCATAAGCAACACCACTTCGAGTAGTGATTGCTTTCATCTCACCCTTCGGGTTTGGGATTGTGTTACTCGGAAGAGTACCCGAAGTTGAGGCTTGATTTTGAAAGAAACTTCCTAAAATACTCCGCATGTCATTGTTCAAATTTTTCCTAAAATTTTCCTCTTGTTTAGTTAACGTGCTTCTTATTTCATTGATTTGACCTTGCATATTTCTCACAATTGACTCATTAGCTTTCATATAACTCGTAATTTCGGATGGAATCCCTTGTTGAAATTGATTATTATGAGCTTGAAAAGGTTGGTTTTGAAATCCTTGATTTTGAAAATTCGGCACATGATTAACTTGATTTTGAAAACCTTGATTTTGATGAAAATTGTTTCCCCGATTGAAATTGTTTCCTTGATTTTGATTTTGATAATTCCTATTTTGACCATTGTTTTGCACCGGAGCAAAACCTGGTGGTGCCATTTGATTACTAACACGGTTCGGAGGGTTAACTTGATTGTAAGTACCCGTAGTCGCACAAACACTAGCCTGATTGTTATCGGTAGCCGGACAATTATACCAAGAATGGGCACCACCACAAGTAACACAAGATTCCTCAACCGCCTTAACCGGAGCGGGAGTGACAACTTTTTTAGAAACAATCTCGACTAAGGTCGAAAGTTGATCCGCAAGCTTATCGATTCTCTCATCCGTTTTACTAGAAGTAGCATTCATCCTAGAAGCATTTGACCTATTACGTGAATAACGAACTTTTGATTTATTCTCAATTATATTTAAAGCCTCTCTAGTCGTTTTACTCAAAAGATTTCCACCCGCCGCGACATTTAAGGAGTCTTGTTCATTCTCGTTTAATCCATTGTAAAAGGTATCAACTTGAGTTAACTCCTTAAATCAATGATGAGGGCATGCTCTAAGCAACTCCTTAAATCGTTCCCACGCTTCACTAAAAGTTTCCTCAAATTTTCGGTTAAAATCGAGAAATTTCAATTTCCTTTTTTTTAAAAAAAGTGAGTGGTTTTTGAAGGAGGGAAAAATTGATTCACAAACTTGGTAACGAGATCCTCCCAAGTCAAGATTGAATTTGGTGGTTCTTTCTCGTACCAAGTTTTAGCGGCTCCCTCGAGCGAATATGGAAACATCATAAGCTTAATCACATCGTTAGGCACATTCCTAAATCGTAAAGTCGATGTAATCCTTTTGAAACTATTAATATGAGCATGAGGATTATCGTTTTCACGACCGTAAAACGGGTTAGCTTGAACTAACTGAAGCAAATTCGTCTTAATCTCAATATGATCGGCATTGATTTTTGGTAAAACAATAACTTCTCCGTACCCTTCCGTGGGGGCACGGAGTAGCTCCTCCATGGTACGTTCTGCCATAGGTGCAACAATAGTTTGAATCTCGGGTTCGACTATGTTAGAAACTTGTCTTCTCCGACATTTAGGAATTGTGACGTTTGAATTAGGATAATTAGAATGTCTAGTGCGCATGCACTATTTAAAAGAAAATAGAAAAATAACAAGAAAAATATTTTTGGTTTTTCTTTAAAGTTTTTTTACAATCTAATTTTAACGGACAACGAGAAAGACAACTTGAACCAAATAATCAAACTTACTTCACGGTAGCTCTTAAAAATTTTACTTTTTAAGGTGAGCCGTATCTCGTAAGTGACACAAATGGTAAGTTTTTAAATCTTAAATTCGAGTTGGGAACTTATTATGGATAATACCTCAATTGAAGGTATTATTTGTTGGTGTTCTTTTACCAACTTTGTTTATTTTAAAAATTGAAAGAGCAAATATTTTTGTATTTTTGTGTTTAATCTTCTATTTATACTAAAAAGAAAAGAAAAATATATTTTACTTTTTATTATTACTATTATTATTTTTTATATTTTTGATTTTCTTAAAAGCGTAACTTTCGAAAACGAAAGGTTCTCCAAAACACGATCAACAAACTTCAAACGAGAGAATCGTAACACACTTCCCCGGCAACGGCGCCAAAAATTGGTTGTAGATCAACTCTACGTATATATAATATATCAAAGTATTTATAGAAATATACAAATAATCCTTGAGGACAAAGATTAAATGCAATTTAAACACAAAAATATATAATATAACACGTTTATTAACCGGTAAGTGATTACCGGGTCGTATCCCAAAGAAATGTGAATTGATACCCTCGATTCAACTTGGACAATGATTTGAATGATTTTCAACTTTTTGAATGATTTTCTACGACTAAAAACAATTAAAACAATTTAAAGCAAGAAAAATAACTAAACACGCGGACGAAAAACGGAAATGACAAAATTAACCCTAATTAGCACCTAAACCTAGAATTTGAGTTAAAAATCTAATTCTATGAGTAAAAATAAAGGAATTTGCAAAATTTGAAAAATTAACGATAAAATTTGAAAGAAATCACAAAAACGAATAACGGGAATTGAAACCCGAGCCCTAAAAGCTAAATTGCTCAAAAATAACCCTATGAGAGTCAAACTAATTTTCCTACGAACTTAATGATAAAAGAAAATTTTCTAAAAAAGATTTATATTTTTTTGATTATTTTTCTATTTTTTATGATTTTTTAAAGTTTTTAATGAAAATAAAAGATTAAAAATATTAAATGAACTCTAAAAATTCTAGAAAAATGACAAAAAATAGCTTAAACTATTTGAATCCTAGGAAAAATAAGCCCGAGATCACAGCTTATTAAATAAGCTGCGAAATAAGCCCTAAAAGCTACGGCTTTTAAATAAGCCTAAGGCCCAAAAAGTGTACTTCAATTAAATTGGAAGAAGGGTGATTGGATGAGCTATTGAAGCATATTGGTAAGACGTTGGGTTTGTGCGTGGGAGGTCATGGGTTCGAGACTAGCAAACACCCCTTTTTTATTTTTGAAAACTAAAAGCTCAAAATTGTAGAGGGCGCTTTTTTAAGCACTTTTAAAGAAGGCACCTTAAGCTCTAAGTCAATAATAAGCTAAAAATAAGCTTTAATGAAAGCTGTTGTGTTCAGAAAGTTGGGTTTTAAAGACCAAAAAAAAGATAGTTTTCATTCAATAGCTTGCACACATTATAGCTCAAATTTTATAATAAAAGTATCATAATTAGGTTTATGATTACCTAGAAGCGAAAAACTAATAAGTTAACTATAGTAATATTACTTAAGCTATCTGAATTTGTATTTTAAAATGGGCTAACTCAGAAATGAAACTTTAAGCTCAAAACATAAGATAAGCTAAATTACACATTAAGCTAAACAGAAACTGAAGCTTTTAAAACTTAATACTCCTACTTATAAACTATTGATTCAAATCATAAAAAAAACAAGTACTGAAAGCTAGAAATCCAAATTTAAAAACTAAATTCTAGTTACTACTGTTTTTGGTTTTTTTTATAGTTTTTTTATGAAATTGAAAAGCAAATTTACCCTAGAAATTAAGCTAGAAATGTAAAAACAAAACCTATATCTAATCTATAAACCTACTGAGTTTAAAAAAAACCAATTAAGCTAACCTAAGTTTGGATTAAAAAGTAGCAGTAGTAACTGCAAAAGTTTCCTACTGATGAACTTAGGACAAATGGTTAAAACCAAATGCAGGTGCCATTAAGTGACAAACCTGCAATATATACTCCTGTTGAGTGTGTTAGAACACCTAGCAAACAAAATCCAAGCCTAGGAAGGCTTGGATCAAATTTTAACAATCAAAGAAAAGAGGAAAAAGTCCCTTGGTGCAGGCACAAAGTAAACTAGCTTTAACTTTTAAAAATTTGCAAAATGAACTTTGAAAACTCTTTTACTACTCATTTTAATCCAAATCTAAACTAGTTCTAAAACTTTTATCAATTCCCTTTTGCTATTAAAGGTCAAACTGCATTAAACCAAACACCCCTTTATACTTATGACAAATTTCTTTTAAGCTTGAGATTAAATTCTAGTGGCAAAAACTATTAATACCATGAATAAAACAATTAGCTTATAACAAGCTTAACAAATATAAATCTAAAATTAATTAAGCTAGAATTAAGAATCTAAAAGCTAAGCTACTTATTTTTGGTTTTTTAGTGATATTAAGACAGTTTATGAAATACTAAGATTTAAGATACCTAATGCTAAAAACAAATGAACAAATATCACATTTAGATTGAAACAATCACAAATAAGCTAACTAGAAAGCAGAATAAGCAAGCAATAAGCAAATAAGCAGATCTAACTAAGAAATTTTAAGACAAGGAAATTAAATGAAGAACTTACAAACTGCCTTAGCAAAACAAAGGCACAAAGGCTCAAATGAGCTTATCTACTAGCTCTAGCTTATCCTTATGGATAAGCTAGTAAAAGTCCAGGAAGCTAGTCCCTTGTAGATTCCCTTCATTAGTTATAAGTCCCAATATTCTAAATAATAGTTGATTTTAGATGTTTAAGTAAATTAATCATGAAACAATTGCTCAATCACAAGCTTTCATAGGACTTGTGAGAGTTATAAGAGCTTCTTTATCACGCTTTTGACATAGTTAGCTTATATAATTGAATGTGATTAAGAGCTTGTAAGTAAAAAAATAGCGATTATGCTAAATAGATGTTTTTATAATAAAACTAAAAATGATTAAAATCTTAGAAAAAAACAGAAATTAAATAAGCTTGAAAATTACTTTACTTAAATAAAAGCTGAAAATACATTTTAACTAAAAATTAAAAGCTAGACTCGTTGTCCTGTGTGTGAGATGTGTGTCTATTTATAGCTATCTCTTGATCCTTCTAGACCCCTTGTCAGTTAGACGCTCCTCTTAATCATAGCCGTACATTCCCCTAATCATTGGATCATTGATGTGAGCCCTTGGATTAGATTTGGGGACACATCGGTTTGCCAAGTCGGCATACCGTGTGTCAGCTTTGATTGTGTTCTTGTCTTGTGAGTATGTTTAGTGTAAAACCCATCCTTGCCTTGTGTTCCCCTTTCTTCCAACGTGGCATTCCTTTGATGGGATTGACCAATGAGGGCTCATGACTGACGTATATTTCTGCCAAGGTGTACTTCGCCACTTGAATTGTCCCTCTTGCCCCTTAATTGTCATTTGCCCCTTGTTTTAACCTTGGGTTAATTGGGGAAGATAATGAATAGTGTAAAACTATTTTTCCCGCTACTTTTTATACTGATAATCAGGGGTGTATGTTGACTCGGTATTTGGGCTTTCTTTGACTTGGGATTGGGCTTGGGTTTAATTATGGTCAAACGAATTTGGGGTACTAGGGACATGGGGTAAAGGGTTAACGGGTTGGTTTATTAGTTAACGGGTGTTAACTAACTTAGACTTAAGGGACCATTTGTGTAATGTTGGAATTTATGAGGACTGTATGGTTATTTTTGGGTTATTTGTCTTTGTATAGCTTTGATTTTGTTGACAAGAGTTGACATAGACTTTTGACATTGGATATATAAGATCCCGGCTTCTTTTGTGCTCTTTCATTCCTCGTGTTCGTGCTTGTCCATTTTGATCATTTTCTTTGTGATTTTTTGCTTTATCCGTACCTGCATATACAAAACACAAAAACAAGCATATCTTTGCCATTTTTAGTATGTTTTTGGTCTTTTAGGGTTATTTTTGGTATGAAACGGATATGTGTTTTCACACATATCAGTTCTCCACGTCAAAAGTCAAAACCACAAAACCCCAAGATGACTTTTCTTTTCTTCTTTGTTGTTGTTTGCACGTCCAAACTAGCCCAAGAGAAAAACACCAAATTAGCTTGTTTACTTTATTTTCCTATTACTTGTAGATTTAAACGAATAAGGCCCACAATGTAGTTTATTTCACGAACTGATTTCTCCAGCATATAA
>BQNB010153731.1:0-12066 GCA_026074375.1 Tanacetum coccineum
TGTCTTCTCAAAGAAGCTTCAGTTATGAGCTTTTCATGTCCATCAATAGTTGCAGAAATAGCTTGAAGTCCTTTCTCAGTAGTGCTCAAGACAACAGTTTCCTAAAAATGTTCAATAAGGGACACACAAATAATGGGATTTTCAGTAAGGGCATAGTAGATATGGCTTAAAGTAAGAAAATCTATGATTTCATCAAAACCCTCACTGCTTTCAGATTTAACCAAATATGCGACCATATTATGCTTGTCGCAAAATTCTAACTGAGCCATTTGATGAATAAGAAATGAGTAAAGACGTGGGATTAGTTCGTGTGATAAAGTGTAATGGTCTAGTAAAGTGAGTTGAATTATGAGTGAGGTTTAAAAGAGTATGTTTTCACCAACTGTAAAAGAGTTGTACTTATCTTGAAGAAATCATTTAATGATATAGATAAATCAAGAAGTCTCCAATTGTCAAACCCTGTAAGCTATAGATGCGGCGGAAATATCTCAACGACTCTTTGATTGAGGAAAATATGTTAGGACTCAAACAGTACTAACGTTCACCTAACAGTACTAAGTTTGGTCTATTAGTACTAATGCTAAGCCTAACAGTACTAACTTCATCCAACAGTAGTAATACTTGCCTAGTAGTATTAACTTAACACTGACAGTACTAAGTGTTATACCAAGCAGTATTAACTCCAAACTTGATCCATTATAGATATTCAGCACCAATGTAGACTCTCATATACTCTTTTTCTGTTTTTAAACTCACAAAATATCTCTCAATTCTTTTTATCACCAAACACTCATTTCTGTTTATCACACACAACTCTCTTTTTGTTTTTGAACTCACCAAATCTCTCTATTCTTTTTCCTCACAATGTAGATAATTTGGATACAGTTTGCCATCAATTTCATAAGTTCCAAACTGTCCTCCCTACTTCCAAGTGTGTAACCTCTTGAGAGAGGTGGGTCATTGGACAGTTTTATAGTTTTTGGCAAACTACCAGCCATAAACGGATTTGGGAAGTCTTTACTAAGGCCGTTTGCTTTGGACTAGCCAGTTCTTGAAGTCTGTTAGACATGGTGAACTGATGACCATTTGCCGTGTGGTGATTAAACCAACACTGAAGGAACATCCTATCATTGAATTACCCCCTTCAAAGAAAGCTTCTAGCAGTATTAATTCTGGTATTAGCAGTACAAAGTTTCTCCTTTGGGATCACTTCCAAAAGCTATAAAGCCTCCATTGTAATCTTCATAGTCTGAAAGATAAGCTTTGTTGCCAGTCATATGGCTAAAGCAACCACTATCCACTACCGCATGATCCTGTAAAAATATCTCTGGATTGACCTGCACAAAAAGTAAGAGAAATTAGTGTCTCTTAGGGACCCAAGTCACCACAGACTTGGAAATCCCTTTTGGGTCAACATACTCAAACTTCTTGAGCATGAAAGATCCATTTTCTTTGGATTCATGATCCATGTAATTTCCCTTAGGCCTCCAAACCCACCTTGATTTCTTAACAATATTATCCATTTTACCCTCACCAGAACTAACTACTGCTCTTATCCCAGCAGTGGTCATATTGTTAACCCTAGAAGTTTTAACATCTTGTTTTAAGTCTTTGGGTCTACAAACTGGTTTTGTATTATAAGACCTCTTGATTTGTGAAGATGAGGCTCTTGGTCTTACATTGTCCATTCTTGGGTAAATTGGTCTAACAACACTACTAGTTTGTGCTGTTTTTGGGGCAAATGGTCTAGCAGTACTAACAGACCTAGCAGTACTAACAGGCCTAGCAGTATTAATAGTTTGTACTGCTCTTTTCTCATTTGGCTTAACAGGATTAACCAAACCTGTTCTGGTTAGTACTCCTGATGGGATAAAAGTCCTTCTTGCTTAAAGGTAGTTTAATTTATTTGAATTTTTTTGATGATTAACCTTTTTAGCATTATCCCATACTAGTTTGACCACCCTTTGACCAATATAGACCACATTTTTCAACTTAGGTTCTGGGCTCTTTTTGTCATAAAAATCACAATCTTTGATCAAATGGTCAGTGCTCTTACAGACAAAGCAAGCTTTTATTTTCTTAAATCCAATTCCTGCTTTCTTAGAAGTTTGACCAATTTTATCAACTTGAGTTTTAGCTGTTTGAGTTTCATTAGTCTTAACAGGACTAACTTCAGACACATCATTCTCATCATCTGAGTTCCAATCCTCAATGATGACTTTATCTTTGTTAATGTTTGGTGTAGACACAACTGATTCATTGACAGACTTAGGTTTTTCAACATTTACTTCATTTGTATTACCTACAGTCTCACTAGTTTTAGATTTACTAGTGTCAGCATTAAGCTCAGTTGTTTTTGACTCAATGATTTTCTTTCTAATGGCATATTCATCTAAACCTGCAAATGATATGTCAGCTCTTGGGGTTAGGAAGTTCCCTGTTATAGGAGGGGGAACAACATGATACCCATCTGCTTTGGAAAACCTATCATTTGCTGGTGTGGACTCTTCATCACTCGATCTGACATCAAAAACACTCAAACTAATCTCACTATCAGTTTCAGAATTGTTACTCATTTCATTCAATTGTGTGCCATATCCTAAACCATTTTTATCATGGGCGCTCATTTGACTGTTGAGTAAAATATTAAGACTTTTGGATGATTCTTCCCATTTTGCTATCTTAATATTCAACTCATCTCTTTCCTTAACAACTTTCTCTAATTCCATGTTTAGGTTATTGATTTTTAATTCTCTGCATTTAAGCTCATAGTTTTGAAACTCATATTTTTCACCCTAAGCCAGTTCATTCTTTTCATGTCCAAGAGAAGATTCTTTTTGGAAATTTTTGATTTTCTGATTTTGTATTTTCTTTTTGAAATTTTATATTTTTGTATTTGTTTTTATAGGTTTTATATTATTATATACAAAAATTAAAATAAAATTAAAGTAAAATAAAAAATCAAGAAGTAAGTAAACTTCGAATCCCCTGGGACGATGGTCTAGCAGATATCTCTTGTAGCGGAGCTATCCTATGTAACATTGGTCTCCCAGATATCACATTGTCTTTTGTCCATGTCTTGATTCTTTCGTTCTTTAGATTGAAAGGAGTACCTGCACTCAAATCAAGATTTTGTTCCTCCTAAACATTTATGAATGTACCTGCACTTGAATCAAGAGTTTGTATGCATTCTTGAAGATTAGTGATATATGTATGGGAACTATGTGGGGGTTCACTGTCAACCTTGGTTGTGCTAGATTTGAATATCTTTCCTGTAGGAATCCACCTAAGACCAACAATTTTGAAAATTTTACCTGTCGGTTTCCACCTAAGATAAGATCTAGGAGTCATTGTTTTCTCATGCACAACAAAAGTCTTTTTGATTTAAAACCTATGTCCTGTTAGGATTTGTCTTTCTGGTTTCTTTGCAACATTTATTTGCTTTTCGAGTTTGTTTCTGTTTGTTGTCTTGTGGGATGGAACCTTAGCACGCGAGTTGATCTCATTCAGGAATTTCGTTACACAAGCATCATGATTTGCATTAAAGACATATTTCTGACATGTCGAGCAAACAAAATATTTAGAGTCAAAAAAATTGCTAGAATTCCTAGAGTGTTCTTCTATGGGCACAGTCCTTGTTACGCAACCATTCTTAGATGCAGGCCAATTCCTAGACTTTTGGTTATTGATCCTAGGTTTTGGTTTGCTATCATTAGCTGTGCTTTATGATCTAGCAGAAGACATTACACTAGGTCTTGAATTCCTACCTTTTTCTTATGTATTTTTATTAGCTTCCTCTTGGTAGTGATTATGAACCATGTCATTTGAGCTATACCTAGATGAGCTAGATACAATCATATGATTAGGTTTTGCACAAGAAGATTCTTTTCCCTTAGGCAAATAATGTGTAGTGACTGGTTTTGACAAATCGTTATTCACATCAACTTGGGAGGCAAACCGTGGTTTTGAAATTCTAGGTCGTTCAGACTTAAACGCAGTCAGTTGTCTAACAACTGATTGGTTTTTTAGTGATTGTAAAACCGGTTTCCCCAAGATTGATGGTTTTGCAAACTTAGTATTCACACTATTTCCTTTTAATTTTCTTAACTCATTTTTTAGTGCTGCAATTGCAAATCCTTTTTCCTGAAGTTGAGCTTTGAACTCATTATTTTTAGCAATCAAAGAAGTTATGTGTTCTATAGTATTAGCTCTCGTTGTCTTGATATAATCATACAGTTCTTTGTAATGCTTTTTAAGGTCTCATTTTCCTTAAGTAATTTAGCCACTTTATGTTCCAATTCGATGTTTATTGTTTAATTACATCTATGTCATGTTTAACCTTGGCTTCATTAGTTTTTACTTTCGAAAATTGACCATGTTGCCCTGATTTTAAAACATTGTTTTGCAATTATAGTTCAAGATTAATACAATGTGCTTCTAGTTTTGAAAAATCTTTTTGAAACTGGGCAACGGTCTTTTTGAGACAAATATTTTCAGATTCGAGAGATTGATATGAGAGATCAGTTATTGGTTATTAGTTAATTTAGCAGGCAAAGGATGTTTGTCATGACATTGTTCAGCATTCTGGTCAACCTCTCCTTCATTATTGAATTCAGGTTGCTTAGTATGCCGTTGTCCTGTAGCAAATACATTATTTTTAGCAGTCAATTGTACCTCATCCATTGGTTCTTTGTCATATACGGGTTTGATATCTGCATCATCAGCATCTGCATCATCAACATCTACATCATTCCTTGAACTGCTTCTTGTATCCTGCTTTCCAGATTCTGTCCCACTGCTTTCTGTGTTAACCAAACTAGCATCTAATGCTTTACTCGTATCAACCTTTTCCTCTATTGTCTGCATCTGTCTTTCATTTACCCTGCTGTCATACTCTCTTTTATGCAGTGCTCTTTTATCAATCGACTTCTTAACAGATTCCATGTGTTGGATCATTGTATCACGGAATTCTCGAATCTCGAGTTGAGTGTATTCTAGAAAGTACTTGCGTGTCATTATAACATATTCATCATCCAAATAAATCCGTGACTTGATGAACATCTGAAACTGTGTATCGAGTACTTTAAAAGCATTCATGGATCTAATCTCTTGAAATTATTTGTTGTCAAGTTTCTTTTCTAGTTGATCCATGTTTAGGAACATTGTGCATGTGACAGTCTCTACATCTTGACCAAAGAGTGTCGCAAATGCGCGTTTGAATCCACACTCGGTTCGAGTTCCTTTTAACTCATTATTTGAAAGAAGCTTGAGGTGTGAATGAAGTTATCGAAAAGATACCATGCAACTCTTTTTTTCTTTGTCTTGAATATGTTGCATTTGTTGTTCTTTCTAATTCGAACACGAAGATATAGTATCTTTCGTTTCCATTTTACCGTGATGTGAAGTGAAAATGATTTGTAGGATCTTAAGTAGGTAAAGTGATTGTTGTTGTGGATTAAATTCAATTAACGTTCACGGGATTTTACAAATCTATGATTTAAACCGAGAAAAGAAGCGACTTTTACGGGATTTTACTAAATCAAGAAGAAACCGTGAATGAATAGTTATTTTTAATTAAGGATTGTTTTTGAAATCGTTGTTGTAATTGAAGAACATGAACTTTTGTTAATGATTGATGAGATAAAAGGACGAATGGTGAATTAACTTTAAGCTTGAAATGACAAACGGTTGGTTACATCACTAATAAGGACTAACAGTGCAATTAAAATCCAAATTAGATGACTAATGGTTGTTAAGAATTAAAGAAAGGACAATGGTGAATGTAGTTTGAAGATCGAGGGCTAAGATTGAATTTGACTTGAAGATGGAGGTTAAAAGATATAAATTCCAAAATGAACCTTTTGTTTAAACCTTTCTAATTAATCTTGAACCCTTTCAAAAAGTACTTGAACCCTTGCTTTTTGAACCTACCAACTAGATATCTAGCACTCTGATTGAAAAAATACTATACGTATGCATGATATAAAGGTACTACACGTATGCATGTATATTATATTAGGTCTTCTTCAACCTCTAGAAACGTAAACGTAGGGTTAAACTTGCGGTTTTAAATGGGGATGATTGAGTAAGAAACAAACACGTCACGATGATCGTTGAAGGACCGTGATTCTAATGGTAGTCGTTAAAAGACCTGCGAATGTCAAAACTCAAAACCGAAAAAACCAAAAAACGTTAAAACTATGTCTTCTTCATTTAAAACCCTAACCTTGAACCCTTGCTATCAAACCGCTAGTTGAATGAACTCAAATCGCTAGGCACCTTTACGCAAATCGCTACCAGAATGTAAGATCAAATGATTTCAAACCGCTAGTGTACCCTTGGACCAAACCGCTATTGTGCATATCAAACTGCTATATCAAACCGCTAGAAAGCAAGGAACAAACCACTGCCTCTTATATACCAAACCGCTGCCAAGTCTTCAAATGGGCAGAGGTTTGTTTATTCAATCCAAAGAAAAGTATAAACCACTGCGACCTGTAATAAACCGCTACGGCAGAGATTTGATCAAACCGCCGTGGCTAAATTTTAGCAAACCTCTGCAAACGTTGCAAAACCGCTGCTGGCTTTTACCAAACCGTTGTAATGTCACTGTTGTACTTATTTCGTGTGGTCCTTGTACTGTGTTGTCATTTTGCTAGAACAACCCAACAAAAACGTCCTTCTCTTTGTTGCTAACCATGGACCACACAATAAGCAAATAAACCCAGAAAAAGCAACCGTAATAAGCAGAAAAATAAGCTCTTTAACTAGTTTTAATGGAAAGTTTTAGGCTTTTTAGTAGTAAATAAAACTTAAAAACTAGTTTTAAAACCGCGTCTTAATAAGCTCTTAATAAGCTTTGATAAGCTGTAAAGAGAACAAACAAAGCCACAATTGTTTTATCCAGTACAGAAAGCTTAAAACGACTAGAAAATGAAAGTTTAAAGGTTTTGTTAAGTTTGATGCAAGCAGCCTAAAACCTATTGATATAAGATGCATGACAAAATCTTGGAGATAAGTGCCAATAGACTGTGCAGTAGGCTCAAATACTAATTATGCCAAGAACCTAACAAACCTATCAGATATTAAAGAGGCCACTTTTATGAAATAAAAAGTAAACAAGTTTTGGTTTTAAACGAAAAAAACGTAAAAATGCAAGCTTTTTATTAAAAAGTTAAAACTAAATAAGTCGAATCCTATAAGCTAAGAAATAAGCCCGAAATAAGCTCAAAACAAAATACCACAACTAATCACCAAACCAACCCGAGGCTCTTGATACCAATTATCGGTAACCCGAAATCACTTCACTTCACCATTTGAAACCAATAAATAAGATAAGTGATTGTTAGTTTTACACACGTAAAATATATAAAATAAAATACTTCAAAGAGCAATTAAGAAAATTCCCTAAGGAAAATTCACTCTCGAAAATATATATAATATAATATATAATACGTATATTAAACCGGGCAAGTATGATCACCCGGGTCGTTATCCCCAATGACTAGTGAAATTGAAACCACGTTTAGGCTTGGATTCTGATTTGAATAAAGCAAAGATATTTTTGATAGTCTATATCTACTAAATAAAAGCAATTTAAACAATTAAACAAATACGGGAAACAAATAAAACGTGACAATTAAGCAAGAAAACTAATTTTAACCCTTAAAAATGTAAATTAAAATTATAAACCTAAGATAGGACAAAAGAGAATTTTAAGAAAAAGAAAAACATTTTTTTCTTTGGTTTTTTTTTTAGATTAAAAGATATGATTTTTCTAAAATTTAAACTAATTAAAAACTAACTTAGGGACTAACTGTGAAAAAGACTTAAGGGCTAACGGGGCTAAAACATTTAACGGGCAAGGATTAACTGAGAAACAACTAAAACAGGAAAATTACAAGAATGGTCCCTGAGGTCCTACCCCGATAATAACCAAAGTCCAATTATAAGCTCAAATTCTAAAAGTGCTTATCACTAAAAACTTGAAAGAGCAAAGTTGTAAAGGAAGCTAGTAGGAACAAAATTAATAAAAGCTACTTGGGCTGAAAATAACAAATAAGCTCAATAAGAGCTTATTTCTAAACTGACCTCAGAAAGGAGGCCTTAACTCTTGATTTTAGAAAATAAGCTATAAAAGACTCAAAATTAATTCAAAATGAAAAAGGAAAGAAGTTCTAATTAGCTTATGACTAGCTTAAGCTAATTAAGAAAAGAAAATAGAGCTAGAAACCTTTTTAAGCTACTAAAATTAATCATGAACTAGGCAAACTCAGAAAACAAAAGCAATAAGCAAAAATCTAATTAAGCTAAAAACCTTAAAAAGCTACACTGGACTCTAAAACTTTAAGGACTTATTAAACTACTTATAATCTATCTATATAAGCTATAAAATCTAGACTTATAAGCTAAATTAACAAATTAAGATTCTACTTAAGTTCCTACTGTTTTTTGGTTTTTTATGTTTTTGAAAGACTTTTGACAGCAAAAATAAGCTAGGTAAATAAGCTAGAAAATGAGATTTAAATCCTAATCTATATTAAGCTATAACTCAACTATAAGATGCTAAAAGATAAGCTATTAAATCCTATAATTACTGGCTTAAATAGGGATTTGAATATCAGCAGTACTAACTAACTTAGTACTGCTGATGCAGAGTTCTTTTTTTTAACAGCTGAATAAGCTAAGAAGATAAGCAGTAAATTGAAAACTAAAACCTAAACCATATTAAGCTATATCTAGATTACTTCTAACTTGAATTTAAAAAACCTAAATCCTACTTTTACTCAACTAAAAATTAAGCCAAAGGTAGCAGTACAAACTGTGACAGCAGTACTAACTTTTTAGTTAGTACTGGTGCACTTTGCACAAATGCAAACCAAGAGTGCAGGTTTCCTAAGGGAGACCTGCACTTAGACACACTCAAATAGAGTGTATAAACACAATGCAAGCAAGATCTAAGCCTTGGAGGGCTTAGATCAACAATTGCACAAGTTAAATTCAAAGATAATTTCCCCTGGTGCTGGCACCAACATAATAAGCCATAACTATTTCAATTTAGCAATCTAAACTCTAAAATCTTTTGGAAACTTAATTTCTTAGAAAAACTGAACTGACTCAAAGTGTTTGCACAAATTAAATTGACTTATTGTGGTCAAACTAGCTTAATCCAAACACCCCTTTAAGACTATGACAGTTTTGATTAAGCTACTAAATTTGAAATCCAGTAAACAAGTGCTTAATACCAGACAATTAACAGATTACAACTACTTTAATAAGCATGACTTAACAACTAAATAAGCAATAATCTAAGACTTAAGCTATTTTACTATATTTTTGGTTTTTTAGAGGTTTTTAAGACAATTATATGAAGAAAGAGATCTCAATTAAGAGCAGCTACAAGCTCTCTTAGCTTAAGAATAAGCTAGGAGTTAAGTCCTTGAGAACCCTTCCTTGTTTGGTTCTCCTTCCAATAAGCTTAATAATTCACAAGTGTAAGTTAAGATTATTAAAGGTTTAGATATGATTAAGATTTAATTCAGCTCCATAATAAGCTTATAGACTTATTAGAGCTTATTAAGGCTAATTGACAGATTTGCTTATTGAGGGAGCTTATGACTTTAAATGAGAGCTTAAAAATGAGATTTAAAATACTAAAAACTGAATTTCATTAATTTAAGAAAGCTGATTACATTACTTAAAAGGGAAATACAAATCACTAAAGGAAAATTACATTTAAAAAATACGAAATTAAGCTCAACTAAAAATTACTAAAAACCTCCCCCCGTGTGTGTGAGAAGTGAGTGCTATTTATAGCCTGTAGAGAAGCTTCCAGACCCTCTTGCCTTACCCACGCTCCTCTTAATCAAGCCCGTTGGATTCTTCAATCATTGGGAATTTATTCATAGCCGTTGGATTGATTTGTGGACATCTGAGGATTGCCAGGCTGGCATTCCTTTGATGTGACATTGTGCTTCTTTTGTGGGTGATTTAGTACAAAAACCCATATGAATTTGTGCTTCTTTCATAGCCGCGTGTGCTTTTTACTTGAGTAGACCAATGATTGCTCTTGATTTGACTGAACTATCCCTGCCATTTGGTTGTAGCATTGAATGACTTCCTTGCCATCAATTTCCAAAAAACCCTTTGCTTTTGACCGGACACTTAAATTGTCCTTTGTACCCTCTAATTTCGAAAACCCCTTTGTTTTGAGCCAAGGGCACGTTTGGGAAGATGATGAATAGTAAATGGGATTTACCCGCCCTTTTTATAACTGAAATGGGTAAAAACTCGTTTGAACTTTGGGAAATAACAACTTCAGCCCTTGTGTTTTATAATAAAAGGAAATGGGCTTTGTTAACTTTTATTGACCAATGTTTGACTGGGTTTGACTGAGGCTTGACTTTTCCTGGCTTCGGCTTTGAATCTTTGGCTTCTTTTTGTATTCTTCTAATTCTCGTGTCCGTGCTTGCTTGTTTTTTTGACTGTTTTCTTGTGATTTTTGATTTATCCGTACCTGCACACACAAAACACAAATACAAGCATATTTTTTTGCCATTTTTGGTCTGATTTGGGTTTATTTGGGTTATTTTAGGCATAAATGGATATGTGTATTTTACACTTATCAATAAGAAGATGAAAAGAAAATAGGAAGAAGTTTAGAGAGAGAAAAAAGAGAGAGAAAGTGAATGGTTGATTAAACAAAGTGTGTAAACTTACAATGAGAACCAACAACCTTTTCCTTGGTGGAGAAGGGTTTATATACTGAAGAAAACTCATTTCACACAAAAGATGAACTAGAGAGAGAAAGTAAAAAGGAAAATAAGAAGGTTGATTGAACTATGTGTAAATTACAAAGAGAACCAACACCCTCTCCATGTGTGGAGAGGGTATTTATACTTAGTAAGTGGTCGGTTGGGCCTTGGCTTGCATGGGCTTTCCATGGGCCTTGGACTAACTAGCCCACTAAGTTTCCAAATATTGCTATACGAGCCATCTACCGATATCTATGAAGTGACCGAGACTTTTCTAGGAATTTCGTATTCCTAACAATCTCCCCCTAAGGGAGGTCACTTCATGTTACAAAAACTTAAACCTAGCATACTATGAAGATCTTCATTCTTGTGCTCGCAGACTTCCTTTTACTTTTCATTTTCTTGTGAATATGGCGTAGTGATTATTGACTTTAGGATTGAGCTTGTTTCTTTGGCTTGATTTGTAAGTGAATATGTGATCTTGAGCATCTTGAGACCATCAACCAAGCATAATCTCTTTTCGCCTTCTTGTAAACTTTGCCATCTTGTGAACTTGTGACTTTTGGACCGACATGCTCATACCTTTCTTCATTTGTTGACTTGAAAAGCTTTAATGTTGCATCTTTCTTGAAATTCTTTAACTTTAACACTTCGTCACTTCGAGAAAGACGTTCGGTACCAGAGTGATGGAAACTTCTTTGAAATTCTTTGACTTTAATACTTTGTCACTTCAAGAAAGACGTACGATATCAGAGTAGCAGAAGTCTTGAAACACGTACTTGAGCTTTCATGATGTCTTTATGTTTGTCGGTCTGGTATGAGCATGTGGCTATGAATCTTGTGAGTCAGTGGGAAACATGTACCTTCACCACCATCTTTAAGTTTCCTGCAATAAAATAGTTAGCAATAAAGCGGGGGGACGAATATGGCTTTGTCATTCGCCCGTGTTTGGTTGGAGTAACCTTTGAATCCGTGAGGATCGACCTGTTATTAGGTAGATTCAATTTAAGAAGAATCTCTTTGATAGGATTTCCAGATGAAGTATAGAATCTTTCTAAAACATGTGTATTAGATTCATCAAACTCAGTATGTTCTCATTATCGGAACGTCTCAAAGCAGACAGCACAATAAGAGTGAACCAGCGAGTTACTATCTCATCGATTGAAGTAAAAAATTGATTTGAAAATCCATCGACGTATCACTTGCTAAAGTAGTTTTGTGACACATCGAGAGTGTTAATCATTTCAAAATTCATCATCAATCGTCAATTCATAACCTGGAACAAGTTTAATTCTTATAGAATCGCACCATC
>BQNB010153732.1:0-15608 GCA_026074375.1 Tanacetum coccineum
AGTATTGTCTCATCAACTTCTCCATTGAGTCGGTCTCCTTCATTGGTAAGAAATGAGCAGATTTTGTGAGTCAGTCAATAATTACCCAAATTGTATCTTGACCAGTTGATGTTTTTGGTAACTTAGTTATGAAATCCATAGTAATGTTCTACCACTTCCATACTGGGATCACATGTTGAACCAACAAACCGGATGGTTTTTGGTATTCGGCCTTGACTTTGGCACAAGTCAAACATTTACTGACGTAAGTGGCAATCTCAGCTTTCATATTCGGCCACCAATACAGCTTCTTTAAATCTTGGTACATATTGTCTGATCCAAGATGTACCAAATACTTTGACTTATGTGACTCGTGCATAATCAACTCTCTTAAGTCACCAAAACAAGGTATCAAACTTCTCCCATTTAAGCACAACGTTCTATCAACACGTGGCTCTGTCTTCTTAATCATACCACACAGATCTTCTGTTCCATAATTCTCATCCTTTTTTGCCTCAACCTGAGCTTCTAAGATCTGTACAGGGAGGTTCAGACTAATCGTCAAAACTAAAGATCAAACTCGTAGTGGCTTGATCCGTTCCTTTCGGCTCAAGGCATCCGCCACCACGTTCGCCTTCCCCGGATGATAACGTATCTCGCAGTTGTAATCACTCAACAACTCTAACCATCTACGTTGTCTCATGTTCAACTCTTTCTGATCTAGAATATGTTGCAAACTCTTGTGATTAGTGAACACAACGCACTTCGCGCCGTACAAATAATGTCTCTACATTTTGAGAGCAAACACTACAGCTCCAAGCTCTAAGTCATGTGTAGTGTAATTCTTCTCATGAATCTTAAGTTGGCATGACGCGTAGGCTATGACCTTCTCCCTTTGCATCAAAACTGCGCCCAATCCTTTACGAGAAGCATCACAGTAAACTACGAAGTTTTCACTACCTTTGGGTAAAGCTAAAATCGATGCACTACACAACTTCTGCTTCAACAGTTGAAATGCAACTTCTGCCTTTTCCCTCCAATCAAACTTTACGTTCTTTTGAGTCAGCTTCGCCATAGGCTTGACAATTTTTAAGAAACCTTCAATAAATCGTCGGTAATAGTCAGCAAGACCTAGAAATTGACGAATCTTTATCGGAGTCTTGGGCGATGCCCAATCCTTGAGTGACTCAATCTTAGCTGGGTCCACGTGAATGCCCTCACTATCAATCATGTGACTAAGAAATTATACCTTCGACAGCCAAAATTCACACTTTGAAAACTTGGCGTACAATTCCTCCTTCTTAAGTAACTCCAAAATTAACTTAAGGTGTTATGCGTGCTCTTCTTTGCTCTTGGAGTAGATCAAGATGTCATCAATAAAAATGATCACGAATTTATCTAGGTACGATTTGCACACCCGATTCATTAGATCTATTAGGACACGCTACGGTCACTATGAGTTTCAAGTGATTCATTAGATCTATGAATACCGCCGATGCATTGGTCAGTCCAAACGGAATCACTTGAAACTCATAGTGACCGTAGTGTGTCCTAAACGCTGTCTTTGGAATGTCTTCCTCTCAAACTCTGAGTTGATGATAACCAGATCTCATGTCGTTCTTAGAGTAGACTCTTGATCCTTGCAACTGATCAAACAGGTCGTCAATTCTTGGAATTGTATATCGGTTCTTCACCGTCAACTTGTTTAGTTCATAGTAATCGATACACGTCCAAAAAGATCCATCTTTCTTTTTGACAAACAAGACCGGGGCTCCCCAGGGTGGGGAACTCGGTCTTATAAATCCCTTGTCAGAAAGTTCTTGTAATTGAGTAGACAATTCTTGCAATTCCGATGGTGCTAATCTATACGGAGCTCATGCCACAGGTGCAACACCAGGGACCAAGTCAATTTGAAATTCAACTTGTCGCGTTGGCGGTAATCCAAGTAAGTCCTCTGGAAAGACCTTCGGAAAGTCACGTACAGTCAGCACGTCCTCAAGTCGCTTCTCCTTCGACTTGTCTCCGGTTTCCTTCTTCGTTACTTGTGCCAGAGAATTTTGGCATCCTTTCTCAACATACTTATGAGTTTTTGTGCACGATATAATGCACAACTTTAACTTCTCTCTTTTACTGCCTCCATCACCTTAGACTATCAAAACTTCATCTCCATAGAGAATCCGCACGACATTCTCATCGCAAATGATCACCGCATGATGGTTTGCTAGCCAATCCATGCCGATGATGGCGTCAAAGCTTCCAAGTTCTACCGGCATTAGGTCAATATTGCATCTGCATCCTTGAAGTTCAGCAACAATTACATTCCCTTGGATGTTATGGGGAGTCCTCCAATGAATTTCTCAACCCGATCCTCCTCCTCTGGGAACCAACTTGTCACATCATAGTCAACTCTTGAAATCTCTGAGTATAAGCAGCCAAATCATTGTTCTTCACGGTTAAGTTCCACAGTTTAGTTTCCATTTTCTGAATCTCATTTCTAGGACAGTACACTTTAGTCATTAGCTTCATGAGCTCTCTCTATGACATGGCAAATGCAGCCTCAGTCCTAATGGTCCTCTTGTGTGAGTTCCACCAAGTCAGTGCACTGTTCAACAAGGTGCAAGTAGCATACTTAACTTGGGACTTCTCTGGGAAGTTGCTGATATGGAACACTATTTCTATCTTCTCAAACCACCTTATCAATTGACAACTCCTTCCGTTCCCTTAAAGTTGAGTGGTTGACACTTCATGAAGTCCTGATATGTGCATTCTCTAGCAACAGGTCTATCACCTCTACCATTCTCATTTGGATTTCCATTTCCACCATTTCCATTCTCACCATTTCCATTCTCACCATCTCCATTACCGCCATTTCCATTATCGCCGTCACTGCCGTTCTGGCTTTGATTCTCAGCCTCGAGAGCATTGGCGGCACGGGTCGCCTCATGAGCAGCCAACGCTTCTTCCACACGTCGGTTAATGAGTTCTTCGATTGCTTCAGGGGTCATACCGGAGCGAGTGATAGTCATTGTTCTATGTCACAAGACATAACGCACGATGAGATTCGATACGAGGTATAGCCATTTTAAATGGTAAATAAGGTTTGTATAGAAAATACAATAGAACATGTTTTGCTAGAACAAGTAAATAACAATATAGTAAATAACAATATAGATGAACATGTTTCACGAATAAAAGCATAATTCGGTTACAACCAACCCAAAATAGGTACATGATTTACGATTATTTCTACTGCCAACATCTAGACCTAACCATCAGTCTAATGTCCTACATGATCATGGTACTACTAGTCTAAGGGCGAAAACCCAAATGTCTCTCAACATACGACTCCAACC
Organism: Tanacetum coccineum; assembly: GCA_026074375.1. Lineage (NCBI taxonomy): Eukaryota > Viridiplantae > Streptophyta > Magnoliopsida > Asterales > Asteraceae > Tanacetum > Tanacetum coccineum. The sequence goes on from BQNB010153732.1 coordinate 3,333, forward strand.
TCCTAAGTCTCCTCCGAGTATCATCACGATCCCTACGAACCTGACGAAACTCCTCTTGTGAAAGTGCCATGTGCCAACGAATATCATCAATCCGATCTCTCTCTATACTCAACATAGCTCGAACCTTTAGGTACTCCAGTCTCAAACTCCCAATCCTCTCAACCAAACTAGCTCGCTCTCCACTAGCTACCATCTGACTAGTCTCCAACTGTCTCTGAGTGGTCTCAATCTCAGTAATCCTATCAATACGAACCTCTGACATGTAGTGAACTATATCATAAATAGTATCCTCAAGATCAGGTATACATCCTCTAGAAGACTCAGAACTATCACTAATAGCCAGTGGATCTACAGCGATCTCTTTTGTGTCTGCCGCGCTAGCCTCTGCCTCAAACTCCTCATCATCCTCCCTAACATCACTAGCAGCAATCTCAAATCCCATACCTACACCATCCTAAGGGTGAGCTACAATTACCTCACTAATACCTATATCTGCAACAGCCTTTGCATCAGCAGTATCCACCTCTATATGCTCCTCTCCGCTATCCTCTGGTGAGTATGAATCTCTAAACATCTTGCGAGGTGGTAAAAGATCAGCAGTAGTAGGGGCTATCGACCTCGAAACATGAGTAGGTGATGGTACCGAAGCAGTAGGGAACCTACATCTCTTGCGAGATGGCCTAGAAGAAGGTGAAGATGAATCCAATGACCTCTTAGAAGATGAACCTAAGGATGACTTTGATGTAGTCGGTGGGTAAGGGGTAGACAATGGTACAGACCTCCAACGTCTAAAAGCCTCACTATGTTGTGGAGTCCTAGCAAGTGAACGATGAACAAATCTCTATGGTGTAGATGAATCAGCATCGGTGGTGTCTGGTGGTGTATGTCCGGATAAGGAATGATCTGAAGGTGCACTAGAAGAAGATGAGTCTGGTGAAGAATGACGATCCGATGAATGATGAGATACACGTCTCTATGCAAGTCTACGAGCAGGTAAAGGTCTAACTCTCTTCCTCGTAGTCAACAACTTACACGGCCCATTAAGGTGGGTGCGATAAGCTTGACCGAAGGGAATAGCCTCACCGGGTCGGACAAGAATCACTGGCCGTTGACGAATCTCGGGTGGGGCAACAACAGGTGCAAGGGGAAACTCTGATAATGGTGCAAGAGTATCATGAGATGACGATACATGTCTCTGCTCAGCAGGCTCGGACTCACCGTCCGCCTCTAAGTCATCAGAACATAAGAAGGGCAAAAGCAATGGCAAATCTGGTACGGAAGGTAAAGAATCCTCCGATGGATCAGAATCAGAAGAGGGTGAATAATCCACTAAATCAAGTACCCCGGCAGGTGAGACGACGGAAACTGTCCCCACCTCCGGTGTAACTATAAGGTCAGCTGGAACAATAGGAACCTCAGGGATAACAGGGATAATAGTAGGAATAGCACCAAAGAGAATCACTCGTGGGGCATGAGAACCCACACTCTCCTCAGACGTATCAGACAAAATAGAAATAACAGAAGCAGCCATGACCTGCACAAGCACAAGTTTATATAGGTCCTCTTTATATGAAACCATGCACGTGCAAGCAATGCTAAGAAATAAGTATGATGCGAAAATATGCGAATACTGTATGGCCAAAATGAGGATTAACGTAATTCATGGCAATATTGATATATTAAAAATTGGTACTTATTAATATTAAATGCTATGATTATATGATATATATGTAAGCAGGTAAGGCACGTAGGATCACATAATGGTTATAGACCAGACCTGATAATAATAATGTTCTACACCTATAACCTTGGCTCTGCGATACCAATATGTCACTCCTAAACCGGGGCCTAGTCGATCAAACAGTTCCGGGGGCCGTCGAAGTCATAATATACATCACACAAGATACAAAGAACGACCTCTAAGGGTACGTTTGAAAATCAAACATCTTTGCATTAATTAAAATAGTTAAAGTTTGACATAAGTTTAAAGATAATATGCATAAGCGAATAAAAGTTTTAGAAATTTACAACGATGTTTAAACAGTAGATAATAGCGTTTTTGAAAATCGGCCCAATGCATAGCGACACCAAATAGCAAGCAAAGACATCCACAACTAAGCACCTGAGAAAAACATGCTAAAACGGTAACTTAAGTTTAGAGATTCATAGTTTGAATTTAGTATTAAAAGTACGTGACAGTTATAAAACAATTACAACTATCATTTAAAAGTATTTATTTATGTTGCACTAAGCCTCATTTTGACCACGAAGCTCATTTAAATGAAGATTTTATATGTCAATTAGTACTTTCCCACGGCCCTAAAGGTATCTTGACCATGGATTCACCTGTTGAACATTACGACATGGTATATTTCCGTTGTGTTCGGACTCCAAAATAGCAAGCTATTCTTACCGGATAGGGCCATAATTTAGTCCCAATAGATCTATTTAAACATTCGCGACTCACTTAACAAGTACGGTCGGTTCAAGCAATAAAAAGTGCCGGTTCATGATAATCTCAGGCATTAGTGGTCTATTCGCTACTTAGGAACATGTAATCAGGAAAAGATAAGTAAACGTATCTATGTCCCATTGTTTATAAAATGCAATGTTTCTCAACCAAATAGTAAAGTAAATGCTAGTAAAAACGTCTGGAGACATTATGAACTCACCTCTTAGCAAATGAGCAATTGATAATCACGCAAGTAAAACGGTGATTAGCAAATCTAGACAGCGACATAAAAAAATTAATCGCGTCTTAGAAACACGGAGAGTATGCCAAGAATTGCACAATATGTTCATCACCAAAATACATCCTTGTGTGTTTGCTTTAGTTTGTTTAAAAAAACATGATGAAATGAAATCATATAGTTTTTCGTTAAGTTTCAACGTTTAATCCAAAAATTACTATTTTTAGAAAGTTTCTATTTTAGGAAAATTTTTAGTTTCGGGACGTTAATATCGTCCCCTACATTTGTTAAGTTTCCATAATTCAGAACGCACTAACGAGTCTTAATTACTTAACTTCCAAGTCTGCTCCGCTAAATTCTTACCAAATCTTTACTATTTTTTGTAATTAAATTTGGTTTTCACAAATAATATGAGCTAAACGGCGTCTCTTTAATCTGATTACTATTCAATAGGTATGTGTTACTATATGTTTTGCTAGTGTTTAGAAAGTCCAAAAATGTCTGAAAGTGTCCGAAAACTCATTTTACTATTCACATCAGCACACTCTTCACTTGGTTTTGTCAAAAAAGGTTTCAAGTTTCATTTGGCTATAACTTGGTCGTTTTAAATCTAATTTTAATGTGCGATGTATGAAAAACTATCTATTTGAAACGAGCTCTCCAAAAACTACTTTTATGCCTAATGAAAACATTTTTAGGTCAAACAAAACCTCAAAACAAATTCGGGACAACAAGCACTTTTTGCCAAAAACACAACCAAAATCTACCCAAACTTCACAATAGTGCCTAATCTAGCCTAATCTCCTTTACCACACTAATCCACAACAAAACCACACCTAAATCTAACCTAATCCCTTCATTTCTCGGGGTGTGACATGCAAGTATTGAAATCACATAAAGTCGAATCTAGAATTAGAAAGATCATTTGTGTTCAGCATGTGCATTAGGGAAAAGCAAGAAAACCTCTCATCAACCCAAAGCTGAAGACACTAACCAAGAGAAACTATATCTTTTGCATATGGATTTGTGTGGCCCGATGCGTGTGGCTAGTATTAACGGGAAAAGGTATATCTTAGTGATAGTCGACGATTACTCAAGATTTACCTGGGTTAGATTTTTGAAGACAAAAGATGAAGCTCCTGCGGCCATCATCAAATGCATCAAAAATATTCAAGTTCGTTTGAAAGCCACAGTCCGGAATGTTCGAACAGATAATGGAACCGAATTTGTCAATCAGACACTTCGTGAATGGTATGAAAATGTTGGCATCTCGCATCAAACTTCTGTAGCTCGCACTCCTCAGCAAAACGGTGTTGTCGAAAGGCGAAATCGGACTCTTGTTGAAGCTGCTAGAACAATGCTAATCTTTTCTAAAGCTCCATTATTTCTCTAGGCCGAAGCTATCAATACAGCTTGTTATACCCAAAACCGCTCTTTGATACGCCTCCGATACAACAAAACTCTATACGATCTTATGCAAGACAAGAAACCAGACTTATCATTCTTTCATGTCTTTGGTTCACTTTGTTATCCTACCAATGACCATGAGGATCTGGGTAAATTTGATGCAAAAGCAGACATAGGGATTTTCGTTGGTTACGCGCCTGCAAAGAAAGCGTTCAGAATCTACAATAGAAGGACCCGGATAATTACTGAAACAATCCATGTAACGTTCGATAAGCTAACTGCAATGGCTTCTAAACAATTCAGTTCAGGACCCGGGCTTTAGTATATGACTCCTGTTACACCCAGTACATGACTAGGTTCAAACCCTGTTTCTCAACAACCTTGCATGCCCCTAATAAGAGATGATTGGGATCGGTTGTTTCAACCAATGTTTGATGAATACTTTAATCCTCCACCAATTGCTATTTCTCTAGTTCAAGAAGTTGATGCTCCAAGAGCTGAAGTATTAGCTGATTCTCCTGTGTCAACTTCCATTGACCAGGATGCTCCATCAACAATTATTCCCTCATCATAAGAACAAGAACATTCTCTAATCATTTCTCAAGGTTTTGAAGAATCACCAAAAACACCAACATTTCATGATGATCCTCTTAATGAATCTCCTAATGAAGACTCAAATTCTCATGGATCATCATCTAATGTGAGACAACTCCACGCTCTATTAGAACATATTGGTAGATAGACTAAGGATCATCCTATAGCAAACGTGATTAGTGATCCTTCTTGCCCTGTATCTACAAGGAAGCAACTTCAAACTGATGCCATGTGGTGTTATTTTGACGCCTTCCTTACTTCAGTGGTTCCCAAGAACTTCAAATAAGTAATGAGTGAACCGTCATGGATCGATGCAATGCAAGAAGAAATTCATGAATTTGAAAGACTTAAAGTTTGGGAATTAGTTCCGTGTCTAGATAATGTGTTCTTGATCAAACTCAAATGGATTTATAAGGTCAAAACAGATGAATCTAGTGGGGTACTAAAGAATAAGGCTAGACTAGTTGCTCAAGAATTCAGACAAAAATAAGGTATCGATTTCGAGGAATCATTTGCACTTGTTGCTAGAATTGAGGCCATTCGTATCTTCGTAGCATATGCCGCTCACAAGAATATGATAATTAACCAAATGGACGTCAAAACGGCTTTCTTGAATGCGAGCTCAAAGAAGAGGTCTACGTTTCTCAACCAGAAGGATTTGTTGATCAGGACAATCCATCGCATATGTTCAAGCTCAAAAAGGCTCTTTACGGTATAAAACAAGCACCACGTGCATGGTATGATATGCTGTCAAGCTTCCTTATCTCTCAATGTAGCCAACAAATCCATGATGTATCAAAATGAAACAAAGCCAATTTTATAAAAACATGATACAGAATTGAATGGTAGTCAAGTTAATTTAAAGATTTGAGATGAGGGTGTATATCCTACAGTACATGCATTCAATGTTCTTAGAGTAGCGTTTAATCATACCAATCTGTCGACGGATACTTCTGGTTTCTCTGCTGAGGCTATGATAATTGATATATGCCCTTTTCTTCGGCATATTGGGATGTTCGAAACAGTGCTTGTCTTGCTTACATAACATTAGTTTGTCGGATGGTTGGATTCCATAATACACAGAAATAAGAATCTGCTAGACGTGCATTGACTGGTCTTGAATTTTTCCATAGGTATTTCAAAGTTGCATCTTCTATTTATGATTATTGAAAAAGTCCTGGCAAGACAAGATTGGGGGTTGTGCAAGTTAGGTTAAGGGTCAAAATATGTTCAAGTTGAAATAAGCCATTTTTAGTACACCGTACTAGTCAAAATGGACGGTCAGTTTTTGTTGACACACACTCAATTTTTTGTCTATTTTCTTAATAATATACTTATGATTACGAAAACACTATTATTACGATAATTATCAAAGTTTTTTAGTAGAACACTATTTGGAGTTGTATGCATGAAAGATAGACCTCGAGGAGATTATGACCTATTTGGCCCGTTCAACTTGTTTTCTCTGCTCCACATATAGCGTCTTTTTTATATATGTCATAGTATCTGGGTTGAAATTGTCCACTTGTTTTATTTTTTGAAGGTACCCATCATTGCATCCTTTCTTGTATAGCGAACTGAAAATCGCCACCGAGTTGCTAACAAATGGTTCATCAGAACATGTGGGATCAAACCTAGCCAAGGCTGTGCACCCAGGTTTGTGCCCCATGCTAATTCTTATATCAAGGCTCAGGCCTTCCATAATCGCGAGTGAAAGTGAAGATTTGTTGGACCCTTTCTTACTAATGCCTTTCATCAGAAAATGCTCAACACAGAGTAACCTTTAGGTTCGTGTTCTTGCATCAAGGGCTTTAGCAGGCCTTATATCCAATGAGAAACTTCCAGCCATCCTTTTTAATATAGTCATTGAGTTACCTTATGAAAGAAACTTAGCTTCTTCAAATATGATTCATGGTTTGTTGCTACAGTTAATATCCCTTCTAGATATTAATTATAGAAACTTAGCTTCTTCAAATATGATTCATGTTTAGTGTAATATGATACAGTTAATTATACATTTTGATGCATTAACATTTACATTGTGATGCAATAAATATTCATTGTGATGCAGTAAAATAATACAATGATGCGGTAAAGTATGACAACATTCTGATGCAATGGAACAATATTGTGATGCAGCATAATTTTTAAAATATTTATAACATTGTGATGTAGTAGGTTCATTCATCGTGATGCAATAAATTTATATCAATGCATCAATGTGAGTTTGTAAACTACGATAATGAATTAATAGGTGTGATGAACTTTATAGGAGTGATGTAGTAGATATTACACTATGATGCATTGGATTTAAGACTATGATGCAATGGATGCTATAGTTTCTTAATATTTTTATGCGTTCAGTTTACAGATGTTGAAATTGTTCGAGTGATTTAAGTCTGATATGAAGGTTTAATGTAGTTGTAATCGATACGGGTCGCATGGGATTTTATGTCGTCACGGATTCTTTGTTCACAAATGGTGGTTAAAGAACAACAAACCATCAAAAATTGCTTTTATAGAATCATTGGTGCATCAGATTTAGTACATAATGAAGTTCTAGATATGTGATGTTTTTTTCAAGGATAAAGCCAAGAGCCGAAGTATATGCTGAAGAATTTTCCAAGAGAAGGACGTGTCGTGTGTGTGGAGAGAAAGGAAGCCATGACTCTAAGATGTGTGGTGTATGTGGAGAGAACAGAATACATGACTCCAGGACCTATAAACATACATTACCAACATCCAAGAAACCCAAGCAACAAGATTCGCAAATGAGATTTCTTTTAATATTATTTGCTATATATTTTTTGTTTTTTACCAATAGTTTTAGTGTTGAGTTACTCTGTACACTAACATATTAACCATTGGTCTAGTTGTAAAAAAATGTAGATCATACAAACCATCAATGCAAGATTATTTTAATTTTATGAATCATACAATATCTTTTTTTTGTGTTCATAGTAAGTTCTGATAGCTTATTTTAGGAGAACAAGGTCAACGTATTATCAATAATATCTAATTGTATCGTAGCCATAATTTTATTGCATCATAGTTCAAGATCTGGTGCATCATAGTGTCATTTTCAATGCATTACAATATTTTTGTTTAGTGCATCATAATTATTTGTTAGAACATCAAAGTTTAAGGCATCACACTGTTAATATTTTTGATTTAGTTGTTACATGTTAGTGCATCACAATTAATAATTTAGTGCACCACAATGTATACAACTAGTGCATCATAGTGTATACAGCTGGTGCATCATATTGTATATGTCAAAAGTATTACATCTAAAAGTTTTAAACATCTAATAGAATTTAAACTTAATTTATTTAGTAAACCACAATAATCATCTAGTGGCCTTGAATACATTTTTAGTAATCTTTGTCAACAAATCTGGATTGACATTGATATTCTCATTAATACATATAAGTATCATCTTTGCTAAGTAGTGACGTACAAAAACTTTAGTTGTCCTTTTAGACTTGGCCTTCTTTCTTCAACTCTTCTAAAAAACACAACGCCCCACGTATGTTTCCATATGGCTCATCAGATTTTGAATTTCTCTAAAGCAACCCTTTTACCCTTGTTTTTCTTTTTTTCTGAGGTAGGTTCAACAGAAACGAGATGCACCTCAACATCAACCTTTTTCCACGTGTTTTTCTTTTTAGCTGCAGTAGGTTCATTAACAGAAACTTGATTCTTTTTAACAACAACCTTTTTACACATGTTATTCTTTTTAGCTCTGATAGGTTCAACAACATATTCAATATTCTTCTCAACAACAGTCTTTTTGCTTGACTTTCTCTTTAGTCCTGCAATAGTTATATATCAGAAACAAGTTCGTTTTCTGTTGATACAAGTTCATTTTCTTTACAACTGCATCACAATTCAAAACCACGTACATCGTTCATACAACAAACCAAGCAAACACATTGTGACAAATAATATCACCTATACGTAATCTAATTCATCCTTAGAAGTGATAACTGAGTACCTACTGCATCACACTCTAAAACCAAGTGCATCATAGATACAACCAAGCAGACAAACACATTTTCGCACATAATAAAACATACAAGTACCTACTGCATCACTTCAATACATCAACTGCATCACTTCAATACATCAACTACATCAAGCATACAAACATACACACAAACAATTTTTGACAAATAAAACACTTTGCGCCTCAATTAATCTAAACTCACAAGCCACAACAAGTACCAACTGCATCACTTCAATACACCAACTGCATCAAGCATATAAACATACAACTAAGAACCTATTGCATCACATCCAAACAACGCACTGATGTTCTCCAAAAAAAGGGTACAAACTATGACATTAAGATGATAATCTAGAAACCATAATCCTTACCACAAGGTTATCCTTAGAAGCAAGAGTTTCTAGAACGTCTTTATCATTTTTCACTTGGAAATATATATCTGAAAATGTAAATCAGAACAAAACTGAGACAACTAATGAACTTGTACTGAAAGTCTAAACATATGACAATTGGAAAATTAACACGAAAACTGACCTCCATTTTCACCCTTAAGGCAAATCAGGAAAGAAAATATTATCATAGACTCCGTCACTAACTAGACCTGAGAACATGAGCAATCCTTTGTTGTTCACCTGAAAATAACATCAAGGATTATTTTTCACTCAAGAACTTTAACAAATTACAATTGTATATATTAACAAAATACTAGAAACTACTTTCTGTATGAAACTTAATGAAAATACACAAACAAACAATAATACTATCAAATTATGCAAAGAATGTTCTCCATATTCTACTATTCGTTTCATTAAAAACTCTGAAATATGATAATACATGTAGATAGCAGCTTGAAACACTAGCATGCACGATGCACGAATGAACATGAGAAGATATTGTTCAGGGGAAAAGCATATTATTTTAAAGGTGTTTTTATTACGCATAATAAAAATTACGTAGTAATACAATTGCAAGATGTTTTCTTCATTTCAAAACCAACTAGTTCATTTGATCCCCTACAGGCCCACATTCGGACAAAACTAAAATTCAAAAAACTAGCACTCTATTTTGGATCACCTACGGGAATAAAAAATTCACTTTTGAAGGAAGTACCATCAACACCTGTATAATCTATTTCCAAGATAGATAACTTAATCAACACATATATTATTATATATGGTTATTATTTAATGATTTTCAAGATATTTTATAAGCAAAGTCTTTTCCTTTTTTTTATTTTTGGCTAGAACACGTTTATTAAATAACAACACATATAACAATCTTAAAGTAGACTGCTTTACTTATGCCCAACATTAAACAATTACTTTTCTAAATGTTTGATAATTACCTCAATTATAGTTTTGCTAGTTTCAGCAGGTCTAAGTATGGCGTCCCCATTCTCATCGTATTCTTTGCAATCCTAAATGTATTTAGACGGATGATATAGCTGAGGCTTTGGCTGTAGTACAGGACTTGATAACTCCCTAGCAGAAGCTCTAATCATGTTCTTCGTCAACCTATTCTTTCTTGTAATAGCATTCTTACAATTGAACCAGTATAGAAGAAATTTTCAGACAACATCTTTTAAAAGCCTGAACTTTTTTCCTCTATAAAACTCATATATGAGTCCAAAATTCTGGCTTATCACAAGTTATCAGCAACAAATTCAATACTCTTCTCAACAACAGTCTTTTTACCTAACTTTTTCTTTAGTCCTGCAATAGTTATATCAGAAACAAGTTCATTTTCTATTGATACAAGTTCATTTTATTTACAATTGCATCACGGTTCAAAACCACGTGCATCGTGCATACAACCAAGCAAGCAAACACATTTTGACAGATAATAGCACCTATACGTAATCTAATTCATCCTTAGAAGCGACAACTAAGTACCTACTGCATCACACTTTAAAACCAAGTGCATCATAGATACAACCAAGTAGACAAACACATTTTTGCACATAATAAAACATACAAGTGCATCATAGAGGTGGCAGTTTATACACACTTATGGTTAAATGGACCAATTTGGGATATATCTTTTCTCTAATAGATCAAACGAGTAAACTTAGAATAGAAGATGGTGATTGTGAGTCAACCAAACCAAACCCGCCCATCTTAACGCGTTACCTAACCTGCCCTTTTGCTACCTCTAATGCTCTAAAATTTATGTACCTCATGAACATCTAGTGCCACGGATTTTCTGAGTCAAATTCGCCCAAATTAAATTTCCTTTCCAATTTTATTCTACATTTAGATCATACTGCTAACTTTCTGCTACCTAGGAGCTACCATGAGAGGGCATCCGTAGTTTTGCCTAAATACAGACATTGATAGGTTACTGAAAATGATATTATTGGATATAAAAACTACAATTACCAAACATTTAAATTTATATCCAAACAAGAGAATTTATTTTATTCATTGCATCATAATGTAGTAGTTATCGTAACGGAACTCCCCCTCCTCCCCAAGTATACCTCTAGAAGTAGCTTGTTCATTGTCTTCCCATCAAAATTGATGAAATCAACGTCATCCAGAGGCATCTCATAATCATGCAGCAACCGAAGCATTTGTTCCATGACAATGCATACCTACAAAAGTGCTAAAAATTTCATTCAAAGATAATAGAAGGACTAATAACCTAATAAGTATGAAGATATAGTGGACAACAATGCACATTCTAAAGTATATCAATTCATATGTCTAAAACGCACCTTGCTGTCAACCTTAAGGACAAACTTGTTTCTTATATAAAGAGCTCCCATTAATTGAAGTAGATGAATCACTAGAGGGAAATTGAAAGGTGTAAACACTGCAACCTGAAATACATAAATAAGGAAAAAGATCTTCTAAAGTTCATTTAAACTTTAGAGGTAATGTTCTCTCACATAGATAATATCAGGGCCTACTGCGGGACCTAATTTTCTTTATCCTAGTGAGGGAACTTTACCTCTAAAATTCAAATGAACTTTAGAGGATCCTTATCCTATAAATAAACATATTCAATATTATAGGTTAGGGATGATTTCAAAACTTAATGTACCTCAAAAATATTCAGAGAAGTAAATATGAAACTAAACGCTTAAACTTGTAACGTACACTAAAGATAAGTGGTAAGACATAAAAAAACTACATAAAACAGACTTCCTTTCGTGATGAATTTTTATCTTAATGGCCAATTATTTGTTTCTAATGAAAAATTCATATAAATAACTGAAGGAATTCTTACAGGTCCATAAGGCCAGCGGAAACCATTGTAACATTTCTCAATTTCATGTCATTTTACGACTCCTATTATTTGTCCCTATTTATTTTGGTCCGATACGCGTTTACTTTTAATTTTACTTTTGAGCTAAATCGCGTAGACTAGAAATAACCATTTAATGTAAACGGTCATCAAATAAATTAAGGTTTACATCAACCAAGTAAGAAATAATTATTAAGAAGATAATTATGTACTTTGCGTGATTTATTTTTATTGGTCACGTAAAAGGGTTTCGTTTCGCAATAAAATACATTTGGACACACCCCGGAAATACCTAGACTTACCTAGACTCAAACCAATACCCACTTT
>BQNB010153733.1:0-15608 GCA_026074375.1 Tanacetum coccineum
ATTAAAGTGACATTTGACACCATTTAAATAAAAATGTAAACGTTAAATGCGAAAACTCAGGTTGTTACATTCCACCACCTTAAGAGAGCGCCGTCCCGGTGCTCGTCTTTTCTTACTCATCTTAACTTCACTTGCAGTGAGACGGTTTCCTCATTATTGAACGGACTCACATGCTCGAAAGCAAAGATCACGCGTTATAATACTTGCCTTGACTATTCCGGATGGAAAGTCAACGAAACAAATGGTAATTCATACCAACGGAATCAAAGTTTAACTACAATCGCTCTTTATCATAAGAGACAAAATATGCCACTGAACGTATCCTGGAAAACATAAATCGTGTCGTTTTTAAGCGAAAGACTTTAAATGAAGGATCAACCCAAATCTTAATTCGGTGATCATTCCAACAAAACAAAGCGCACATCGCTACACAAAACCGAAACATACATCGTTAACCAAAGCCCAAGCGTACGTCATCGTCCAAAACCAAAATACTCATCAATATCCAAAACCAAAATACACGTGTCGCCCTCCCGGTCTCATTTAATAATGCACCACCGGTTGCGAAAATATTACGGAGTACATACGACCCCATCAAACGCATTATAGCGCTAACACATAAAGGGGTTGTTTGATAAAATAAATTGATTTAGTGTTGAATGATTTAGTTCCGTGAATGATCCAAAGGCTCTGTTTGATTCTGTTTTAACTGTTTGATAGCTAGTATGATTCAACATTTTGAATGACAAAAATTACGATATTAATCTTTCACGACACTTATTTTTGTAAATTATTATAGAATATAATGGCATGATAGCATTTTTTTCGCTTAAACAACATAAGAACCAAAAGTAAAAAAGGTATATACATATCTAAATCATTAGATCATGACTATTTTTGAAAATATATGTGTAAGCCATTCCATATAAAATAATATAGTATATGTTTAGAAAAAAGGACAAGACAATACAAAAGTACGAACATGAGAATAAAAAGGGAGTTGATTGGCACACTCATATTTTTGATCCATTCACTTAAATGTATAAACGGGCAAAGCATTATTAAATAAATGTACAACTGGTTAAAGCGAATAATAGACTGTATAGATAAAAAATAAGAGTGTGCAAATTATTAGCCAATAAAAAATGATTAACAAAAAAAGAGACACGTGAAAAAACATAGTATTAGCCTAGAATCTAGTCACTGAGTGGTTTAGGGACTATATTTGGTGGAATCGGTCAGAGTCAATTTGCTTGTTCAGATGTGACTTTCTTTTCCTGTCAAACATACTATATGCTGCACGCTTCAGCAATCAGCGCTGACTCATCCCATTAAGTGGCAATCAAACACCCCCAAAATCACATAAGCACATAATTACATATTCGTCATTTTACGATGACTTTACATTTCGGCCTAGCTTTACTTAGAAACTTTATCACATTTGCTCATTATCACACTTAGCAACAATCATGCTTGCTTACTACGAAGCCTTAGCAAAATAACTATGCTCACTTACTATGAAGCCTTAGCAAATAAATCATGCTCACTTACCATGAAGCCTTAGCAAATAACCGTGCTCGCTTACTAAGAAGCCTTAGCAAATAACCGTGCTCGCTTACTATGAAGCCTTAGTAAATAATAATCACGACATGTGGGTAGGCAGTACCCAAGCCGATCCAATTCACATTATACCATGCTTGCTAAACAGTCAAGCCATTCCGATAATAATTCTGACTTAATCACGGCTAAGTACTAACCAACGATGGCCACACTTGTTAATCACCAAGCCATGATCGACAATGATTCCGATTTAATTACGGTCAAGTCCTAACCAATCATAGTCATGCTTGTGGTTTATCTAGCCATGAATGACTATAGACTTTCAGGATACCAATCCATGTCTACAGAAGACCTTTTAGGTGTGCGTACCCGTCTAATTGAACTTTTACTGAGCCCCGGGCAAATACACCCATTCGCTCACATCCTAAGCTGCATCATGGGCTACACAAAAGCGACATAAGCGCTTATTAACATTCAAAGCACATAGCACGTAAAGCGCACAAGGCACATTTTTCACATAGTTCGGCGTCGATAATCCCGCTAGAAAACACGTATTGTCGAAAAACAATTCAAAAACAATTGAGCATCATGGGCTCGTTGCTCGTTTGATGAAAAATCAAAATTCTAACATTTTTGAACCGCGACTAGCACAGTTGACTCGGTCCTAACGCATCGCATCGAATCTTAGATGACTCAACTAATCAAGTCGAGACAATTACGCACATTTCTAATTCAATACCGTTCAACTTAAGGCGTTAGCTACTTTGATTGTTCCTCCAGATGGAAACGGATGTTGCCATTCGGCTGGTTTCTCCAATCTTTTCGCCCTTATATACGCAAACTAAGTCGTTACGTCCAGGAGTAAGGACCACTACACCTAACTTTAAGTCAGGGGTCACATAGTGTCTTATTCTAGTCCTCGACGATTTCCGGTATATTTACAACTATACTACCACTACTTTCCATTTCGAGGAAAGAAGTCTTCTTCACGGCCATCGGTTGCAACATCAATGGCAACACACATTTAACATAGGAGAAATCTTCTCCATTCCTCAGTTTCAACCTCGAAACTATACACATTAGCTTCCACCCACCTTAAGAACTTTACATTTTCAAGAAGATCCTTTCTTAGTGTCGGTATCCGGTTCACAACCTTGATAGTTCAAATCAACCATTGCTTACTAGCATACCGACCACACTTAGTCTTGACACATGTCTTCGTGACAACCGTCAATCTTATATTATCACGAATTAGACTCTACTCCTTTCTAGACACACTCGTTCCGAACAATACCGTTGGTATTTTCCCTTCGGGACGACTTGGTCACAACGACTCGCATGAGACTCTCTCCATGCATTAAATAGGAGTAAGGTTACTTGCACAAGAATTCGTAGCAGGGGTAAAAACACTTTTCTCTTTCGAGAATTCCAACTCGAACAATTTTCCAAAACTCGACATTTTAAAAGGTGACGATTTCCTGACATAGCGTGGTTCTTCCTAAATTATGCATAGTTGATCAAGTTATGCATAATTGAGGACCAAACGACGTCATATTCGTCCTCGTCAAAACATTCCCTTTTCATACGCTACACGCGTAAGTCATTTTCTAGGTATAAAAAAATGATTAAAAATAAAAACAAAAATATAATTGTTTAAAAGAAAGAAAAGAAGATAGCATCATTCCATCCTCCATTCTCATTATTTACAAATTTTTTTTGAAAAGAAAATTTATTTGACACCACAGGGTCAGTTTATGAAATTTGAAAACACATTTTTCGTTGTTTACACAAACAGTTTATACAACAAAATCAGTACAATTCATGCAACGACATTTGTCCAACACACAAATTTGTTATTGCGATTCCACAGTTTTAAAATCATCAATATACAAAACACCAGTTTATATAGTTCAGTCAACGGTCACAACAAGTACCAAAAATAATACCCACTCATGGACTATGCAAGCAAGTATCATACACGTACGAAGGATTCACCAACCGGAATCATTTAACACTCAAGGGCATCAACATCCCTAATTACAAAAAACTCATAACCAAAGATAACCATAATCTTTCAAAACCATAACAATGATAATAATGTTGGGGGTAGTATACATACAACCAAAAATCCCCCCAAAGTTACAATCTTCGGTTCCAAGACCGATACATCCAATCATGATGATTTCTAAGTTTCTAATACAAGGATCCTAACATATCCGAATAGCTGCGGTGTTTACAAAAAACAAAATACACCCGACATCATGACCTCACTAACTAGCACTAGCAGTTTAGTGACTATACAAATGGTCATAATCCAACCAAAAATCAAAATAAACAACCAATAGGACTACTGAGGTCCTGGTGGTCTCCTCTCCAGGTCAGCAAGAAGTCTATCCATCCCAAGAATGCACTGCATCAATGTGCTCTCACGGCTGCTCATCTCAGAAACCATAGTCTGCAGCTACTGAATCTGCGAATCTCTATGATGCATAGCGGCCTGTAATGCCTGCACCTACTGGCTCAATCCGGTAATCACCTCGTCTCGCTGGGTCGCAGCCTGCTGACCCTGCTCCACTTGAGTACCGACCTGCACCAATTTGTCCTCGGCCTGAACCATCTGGGACGCCATAACCAGTACCTGTCCCTCTATAGCAGAAACCCTGGGGTCAATCTCCCCGATAGTAATACCATCCACTACCTCAACATCGCTCACCTAGATCACCTTCTTCACAAGCTGTCCATGTCCGTACTCCAGGTTACCCATGCGGGTACTCAATGCCTCAATCATTGACGGAGGTACAGGAAATCCTGGTGCTGGGAGAGTGAAAGACTGTCCCTCAGCAGCAGCAGTGGATGGACCTCCTACCTCGTAAGTGCTCGGTGGGGGCATCACATCGGAGGTGGTGGAGACGGGAACCATCAACCACATCCTCGTTTTCACCTCACCAGACCTCTTCCTCATTAACCTCGAATCCCTCAAAGTCATCATCACTAAAATCGCCATCACCAAATAGCATGGCCATGTCCCTAACCTCCCATATCGATCACTGGAGCGATCTACCTCCTCTTCCATCTCACTAATAGCGGCAACTTTAAGGCAGATCCTCAACAACTGCCAGGTCCAACCATCGACTCGTCTGCCTCAGCTCCCAACTCTCCTAGTAATGGCACGTCTGCCTCAATCCACCCATTGTTATATGCGGGGAAGATCAGGTTACCCCAAGCAAACCCTGGTAAGCGTCTGGGCGCGAAGAAGTCATAAAGCTAAGGCGCGACTTCAGGCTCACCCAATAGGCAAAGATCACACACGGTCTGGTGACAAAGGTTCGCCCATGATACTACAAAAGAAAAGGAATACTTATATTAGTAACCATCATACATATTTTTAATCATATGTAAAATTATACTCATCACATATTAGGATGATTTCATTATATCGCATTAAATGCATAAAGAAATTAAACTTTTCGCTAGATGCGAATACCGAGTTATATATATATATATATATATATATATATATATATATAAAATATAAAAATAGGACCGTTCTTTGCTAGAGAACTACTTTTTTTTTTTATAAAAAAAAAAAAACCAGAAACCACTTTGGACCAACAGGAATTTAATATTAATAAATAATTTTATTTAAATAGAAATGGTATAATAGTAAAATGCATTTTCACCTTCTTTTTAAATTTTCTTTATTAAAAAACCTTTTTTTAAACCTTATAATTTTCAAAATTAAAAAAATAATTTTTTTTAGTTTTATATTTTTTTTCAGCATACATATATTCAGAAAAAACTAGTGCATATATGTTTTTTTAATATTGTTAATTTCATATGTTTTTAGTGCAGATTTTTTTTGCTTATAATGGTAATTGACATATGTTTCTAGTGTACACTCTTTAATCTTCAAACTTTATAACCAAAAACATAAACACATATATGTAACATCTTAATTAACAAATCAAGAACATAAATATCATTTATTTTGTTTGATATTAAATAAATTACAATTCAAAAACAAAGTATTATCAAATTCACTATAACATATGTGCACTCTTCAAAAAAAATACATGCACGCCTCGCGAACATATGTGCACTCTTCCAAAAACATATATGCACGCCTCGCGAACATATGTGTACGAGGTGCATTTGTTGATCATCTCTTTATCACACGTCGTGTATCCTATGATTAAGCCATCACCACTGAAACGAAATAAATAAAACAAAAAGAGAACTAGTTATATCAAATTAGTTAACAAAATAAAACATAAACAAAAAACATACATGTGACCCACTATAATTTGTGACTAGTGACAACCCAATCTGTGATAAAAAAACTGTGCAAAAGATTCAAAAACTTGTGTGCACTTTTCTAAGAACGTGCATGCACGCTTTGAGAACATTTGTGCACACCATCTAAATGCACAAGTGCATCATTGATCATCTTCGTCACACACCGTTATTCCTTTAATTGAGTCATTCCCCCAAATAAAATATACAAAAACAAAAAATCTAGTGCCAATGGAACCGAAGCGGCAACTGTGTTGCCATAATTTCTTAAGTCAAATATGACTCTTGATGATCCTCTAATTAGCCTGTAAATTAAACACGTACCATATATTTAGCACATATTTAAGGTTTATTCTCATTAGTTATAATACAAGGAGGTAACAAAAGATATCCTTGATGGACCAGTAGCCAATCAATCTCGGACAGCTTATGACCAGACTTTGTTAATGAAGCCTTGATAGACTGTTTTACTAAAGCATACACAACAACATTTTTACTAAATTATTTCAAAACCTAATATAACGAACTGCTATGGGACAAACTCCAATACAAATTAATTAATAATGTATCTTAACACAATACAAAATACAAATTAATAAAGCATGAAATTTGAAACGAGTCATAGTAATATGTTTATACCAAAAGTTATGACAGCTACACCATTATAACATCCCAACTCTTAGTAAAACATAAAAATGACTATAATAGCATCCCAATTCTTTTACTATTGTACCATTTATAACAGCTACAACGTTAGAAAGTATTATGAATAATTGTAACCTTCAAATTTCATACTTCTGCATAAAATAAAAATATTAATTTTCTAAACACAGACTAACCTCAAAATATTAATTTTCTTAACACAAACTAACCTCCTATGTCTCTGTAGAAAGGAGACACCAAATTGTTCATATTTATCTCTTTAGGAAAAACACGAATCACAAAAATTTGGCGGTGGAGAAGGCGGATGATGCACGATGGTCGTTCCAAGGCGGCTGATTTTTCTCATGGTGGTTGTTGTTGGTTAGATAAATATGGAGACTAGGTTTTATTTTGGGAAGTGTGAATGGGATATGATGGGGGTTCATATGTCAAGTGATAGAGATAGCTTTTTGTAAAAAAATTAGATGTAGATCTTATCGATGAGTTTTATTTCGAAGAAATTGTGCCATTATTTAGATGAATTGTGAATGAGATCTGTTTTTTGCAAAAAAATTCTTCTAAATAATGGAGGCTGCAGTTTTTCAGAGGCGACAGTTTTTTTAGATGGTTTCTAAGTTTCCACTTTTTTAGGGATAAACAAAATACTGAATCTGCCCTTTTAGCTTTGAAACTAACATCCTCATGTTTCTATTAATTACATAAATGGCACAAAAATGCCATTTTGCATTAGTATATTGTACATCATGCATTATTAGGAGTAAAAAAGGTGGTTTTGTAGGTTCTGTATAAAAAAATGGTTCTGCAAAGAAAATGCCACTACCTACAAAAATGCATGCATCTCCCCTTAAAATTCTCCTTCCTATTTAAAATGTGTGGCTAGAAATCCTTCTTATTCTTCTCATTATACTTTTTCTTCTCACTTGATCCCTTCCCTATATATATATATATATATATATATATATATATATATATATTATAACTTTATTTTTAGCACCAATTTAAGTGCGAGAAACAATCTGGATTGTTGATCTTTTTAATCAAGGGCTATAATGAGTTGTGTCATTAATGTAACTATTAAAAAAATTTGGTCATATTTGTAAAGCTGAAAGGGTATTATAGTAATTTACCCTTTAGAATTCTAAAAACTGTCCCTAGCAATTAGGGTAAACAAATAATACGCTCCTCCAATTCCCCCTTGATGGCAGTCACCATCATTATCCAACCTAGTGTCGCATCCCTCTACCCCAACCTCTGTACGTCAATGGCTAGAAAAAGAAGAACAAAAAAATACTTATGTTTTTTCAAATGGTGAGAAGAACAAAAAAATGGCGATTTGAAAATACCCTTAATTTGTCTTTCCATCCAATCGTCCTTATCACTTGCTTCTAGCTTCAATCTGTTTAGAATATGAGTAACACTCATGTTTAGTCATATCCCCATATCAGATTCGTTGTTTTTTCAAGGTTTTAAGTTTTGCTTGATTATACCCACGTTTGATCCTTCATACTCGATTAAGGTTTCTATATCATTTTAGGGTTTTAATATAAATCAATTTAGTGGTATGGATCCACCGGTCACAATAAACATTAATGCAAGACGAGTTTAGTCATTCGTACTGGATCAAAAGGTTGCAACAGTTACCCCATGTAAGCCCTCTTACAAAAGGTGGAAATATTTACTATTTTGATTTAAAAATATGATTGAGATAATAAGTTAGATCGGGTCATGGAGAGGAACGATAAAGTAGTGTTGAGAACGGCTTTCTTAGTGGGACTCTGCTGGTTTTTGTTGTTTGGTTTCCACAAGTTTCGGAGTTTCAAGTCAAGAGAGTAACAAGACAGGAGGTTCGTTCTTAACTACGTGAACAAGAGACGTGTGCCAAATGGACATGATCCTATTCACAACAGGTATGCAAACAATTCAAGTTCTATATGTTATGATTACATATATAAAGAATAAGGACAATGCTTAATTGAGTTGTACTATAAGGAACTATACAAATTTAACACCACTCGTGTAATTTGAATTTATATGAAACCAATACAAATTCTGCTAAAGTTTATAAATTTAAGGATAGTCATTTGATGAGATTATGTTGTTTCTATTTGTATGATATAAAAATACATATAGCAGCTATGCCCACTATGTGTTATTTTGTCTATCTTATGCTTGATAACAAACTGTGCATGTGTTGGTAAACAATGTTTTTCAAGGCGTACGCTTGAAAATGGTTTTACGGAATAGTGCATACGTGTTTTAACGAATGGTGCATACATGTTTATGGCTGGTAGAAAATCAATTAAAAGGGTGCATATGTATTTTATGGCTGATATAAATGAATAAACGTGTGTGCATATGTGTTTCAATGTTAATTTAAAATTAGTGAAATGGTACATATGTGTTTTTATTGTTGGTATAAAATCGTGAAAAAGTGTGCATATGTGTTATATGGTTGATATAAAATCAAGGAAAAAGTTGTGCATGTATGTTTTAAATTGTGCCTTTCCATTTTAGATTGTGCATATATGTTATCCTAGTTGTTGTGATTAAATTTCGTTTGCTATTTGTTTTGTTGTTTAATTATTTTTTGTGTATGCTTCTTTCAGATTCATGAAGATGGTGACCAATGAAGACCTAGAAGTTGAACACATGTATACATGAAGATAATTTGCGATTTTTGAAGAGATGCGATTATTGCATATGTTTTTTTTGTAATTGTAATTAAATGAAATGTAACAGTTAAGTATATGAATTTTGTTTTTTTATAAAGATTTATGTTTTTTGACTTGTGTTTCAAACTTCCAAAAAAATAATGATTAGGCAAAAATATTGATAGGTTGATAAAAAAGTGTAAACAATTACGTATTAGATTCATATGTTAATTTAAATTATTTAAAAAACATATTATTTTATTTTTGATTTTTTTTATTAAATTCGTTTTTTGATAAAATAGAAATTGTCTTAGACTATTTTTTTTGATAAAAAACATATTATTTTATTTTTGATTTTTTTTATCAAAAAACGAATTTAATAAAAAAAATCAAAAATAAAATAGAAATTGTCTTAGACTATTTTTTTTATCAAAAAACGAATTTAATAAAAAAAATCAAAAATAAAATAGAAATTGTCTTAGACTATTATACCCTTTTGATTTAAATAAAAATATGTAATAATTAAAAAAAGATGATTGGTTTAAAGTGGTTCTCGCAGTTCTCGTATTAAGATTGGTTCTGAAATGAAAGTGACCCTATATATATATATATATATATATATATATATATATATATATATATATATAGTAAGGATCTAATAAGAAAATTAGTTAAAATAAGAATGATAAGAAGTGATTCTAGCCAATCATTTTAAAATATGTAGAAGGGCACTTTCGTCCAAACTGATTTATAAAATTAACGGTTTGAAACTTTGAATGACTCCAATAAATATGGGATCCTTCACGTTTTTTAATTCAAATCTATTAATATTGAAACAATGATTGAGACATGTTTACGTTCAAACGAGTTTTTCATCTTTTATAGATGCATTCAATGCGTTTGAAAAAAAACTAGTATCATTTTTTACATTCAGTAATTAATAATTACCAGACTCCTATGGGGTAAAAGTTATATTTGACTTTTAGATGCATTTTAATGATGCATTTAGAAATTGCTTGCTACATTATTTTACAGTTTTCATTCCGACTAATATATCCAAACTAGCTTATAGACCCGTGGATTCACGGAAAGTGTAGAAGAAATAATCCATTAAGTAGTTAAATAAGTAAGAACTTATTTTGTAAGAAGTTACATTCATAAATAATGTAAGAAAAACACTGAAGGTAAACATGTTTCGTTAATATATGAAAGAAATAATCAGATAATAAGTGCATTATTAGATAAACATTTGAGTTTGTAACAATTAAATAAATAAATGTCATACTTTTAACGCAAGTTTGTGGTTTTGAACACGTGAGAACTTCAATCAGTTGCTTGATTAATATTTCTCAATAACATTATCAGGACTCTTACTTTTAACGCAAGTGTGTGGTTTGAAACACCTGAGAAATTCAATCAATTGATAAATTCTGATGAGAAAATGGATTGATCTATGGCGGGGTCACGTTCATTTTTATCTATTAGATTATTTGCTCGAATCAAGGCTATGCGAATCACTATAGATTGACCTATGAAGTCTACAAAAAAAGTAAGAATAAAATTAGTTCAACCTATATCCAAATCACAACAACATGTAATATACATGTACGATTGAATATGTTGCTTATATATATTTTTTTGAATCAGTGATAGAGAGAGATTGGCTAATAGGTGTTAAAGAAAGATTGGTTATTAATATGGAATTGTAACTGATTGTAGAAGAGTGTAGAAAAAGAATGAATCAATTAATGATAGGTTTTGAATGCGTTTTGAATATTATAATGTTATTGAAACATGTGTAATATATTATTATGAAATTGTAATGATTGTAGAAGAGTGTGGAAGAAGAATCAATTAATGAGGTTTTGATTAGCGTTTGAATATTATAATCTGAAACCGATTATTCATATGGAATTGTAACTAATTATAGAAGATTGTAGAAGAAGAATCAATTAATGGTAGGTTTTGAATGCGTTTTTTGAATATTATAATGTTAATTGAAACTGATGAATATTTTTAATGCATGTTTTTAATGATGGTGCAATATGATGTTGTACATTTGTGGTTAATTAAGGTAGTCCACATAAGAAAATTTAATGGGATAATTAATTCTTATATGGAATTGTAACTGATTGTAGAAGAGTGTAGAAGAAGAATGAATCAATTAATGATAGGTTTTGAATGCGTTTTGAATATTATAATGTTAATTGAAACCGATTATTAATATGAAATTGTAACTGATTGTAGAAGAGTGTAGAAGAAGAATCAATTAATGGTAGGTTTTGATTGCGTTTTGAATATTATAATCTGAAACCGATTATTCATATGGAATTGTAACTAATTATAGAAGATTGTAGAAGAAGAATCAATTAATGGTAGGTTTTGAATGCGTTTTTTGAATATTATAATGTTAATTGAAACTGATGAATATTTTTAATGCATGTTTTTAATGATGGTGCAATATGATGTTGTACATTTGTGGTTAATTAAGGTAGTCCACATAAGAAAATTTAATGGGATAATTAATTCTTATGCTTTAAAGGGTTGTTCTAAACTGTGTTTTATTAGAGTTTATAGATTATAGATTATAGATTATAGATATAGATAGATTGTATATCAAAATGTACAACATCTTAAGAATGAAAAGAGATAAAACATATCAAACCTGGTTAATCTTCCTCAATCACATTCTACCTACAAAAATAAATTATAAAATAATCAATCGAAACATATCATATATTTAAATCGAAACAAATAATCGTAATTTGTAACACATAATTCAAAACCCAAAATATTTAAATTAAATGGATACATACCAAGAAAATCAAGAAAGTTGTATGAGTGAATCAGATGATTTATGTTATTTTTTGAATTTTGAATCGGTGGAAGAGTGAATTGGTGATTCGAAATTGCAAGTGATTTTGAATTAATATAGGAGGTATAGAAGAGTATTCCAGAAGCTGTTACAAATCATTTATTGCTTAACAAAAATACATTTTTTAAATCGGTGGAGGTTTAATAGATGTTTGAATCTTTCTTCATACGTTTGACTTTTTGAATAAGGAATTCAATTGATGCATTAAAAATATATTTTCTTTTAATTTTTTTTAGAGTTTTAATTTAATTGATGCATTAGTAGTTGTACAATACTAATTTAAATAAGGAATTCCACATCAGAAATTTTAATGCGGTAATTAATAGGTGTGCTTTAAAGGGTTGTTCTAAACTGTGTTTTATTAGAGTTTATAGATTTAAAAACAAACACATCAAAGTAGACGAGTGTCAATCAAAGATCAATTTGAATTGAATTATTTGGTTTACACCATAAACATAAAAATAATCATAAATAATATAAATCAAATGGATTTCATACAACAACTGAAGCTTACATAGATTATTTGCTCGAATCAAGGCTATGCGAATAACTATTAAAGAAAGATTGGTTATTAATATGGAATTGTAACTGATTGTAGAAGAGTGTAGAAGAAGAATCAATTAATGGTAGGTTTTGATTGCGTTTTGAATATATTAATCTGAAACCGATTATTCATATGGAATTGTAACTAATTATAGAAGATTGTAGAAGAAGAATCAATTAATGGTAGGTTTTGAATGCGTTTTTTGAATATTATAATGTTAATTGAAACTGATGAATATTTTTAATGCATGTTTTTAATGATGGTGCAATATGATGTTGTACATTTGTGGTTAATTAAGGTAGTCCACATAAGAAAATTTAATGAGATAATTAATTCTTATGCTTTAAAGGGTTGTTCTAAACTGTGTTTTATTAGAGTTTATAGATATTTTTTTCCGAATACACACATTCGATCCATTTCATTTATATAGTATATGTGATATTTTAGTATTTACGATGCTTTAAAGTTGAATGACATTTTAATTAATCAAACTATGTACAACGTATGTGTTCTAGATATTATGTAGGTCAATTATATATATTTTCGTTTAGTTGTGTAATTTTTATGCTCAATTTATAAGGGCGAAAAATTCCTGAATCCCCGATCCCCATTGAGGACGGGGATGGGGATGTAAATCGATTCCCCAATGGGGATGGGGACGGGGATGGGAATGAGGCTGAGAAACAGGGATGAGGATGGTAAATACGATCCCCGAAATTCCCCGACCCATTGCCATCCCTACTTATCGGTAGAGTTTCACTCTGTTATAAGGTTTTAATCAAATGTAAGAATAAAGTCGGATAAAACATGGAGTCCATGCAACACTACTAAACACAGGAAAAAAAATATACATATGTATAAAGCCGGTTCGCCCTGACAGTTCAACCGGTTAAACCGGTGATCGATAAACTGGCGACTAAACCGAATCAATAAAAAAACCGGGTTTAAAACATGGTCCGTAAATTCAGTGACCTTGAACAAAAAATCAAAGTTGTAAGTAACAAGGTTTTGCGCCGATGTTTTACGTTAAGGACTAACTTTGCAACCGACGGATAACCACATGGACTATTCTCGTAACTTGATAACCCCATGGATAATTCATGAACATGAAGGACCAATTAAGTAAAATTTGTGTTGGAGTAATTTTTTAATATTAAAGTTTTAAAAAAAATTACTTAACGGTCGTTAAGTAACGACCGTTAGTACTCCTCTCTATTTTTAATGTTCATCAATTTTTTGTCCCGGAGCTTAACGACCGTTAAATGCACTTAACGGCCCCTGCTTATTGTATATTACGAGGTTTTGCGGGCGCGCTACACTGCGGGGCGTGATGTATTACGTTAATGACTAACTTTGCAACCGACAGATAACCTTAGGGACTATTCTCGTAACTTTATAACCCGAAGGATAATTCACGAGCATGAAGGACTAATTGCGTAAAATTTGTGTTGGAGTTATTTTTTTTAATATTAAATTAAAAAAAAGGAGTTAACAGTCGTTAAATAACGACCGACCGTTAGTTACTATTCATTCTACCGTTCACTTCATCTCAATTGGTCATTTGTGTTTTTTATTTTTTTTTGTTGCTAAGCAAATGTGCTCCCCAATAATTGTTATATATAAGAAATAAGATAAGAAATGCTATGGAAATAAATTAAAATGATGCTTAATACAGTATTTTATAACCATCACTAGTTCCACATTATTTATAAACCAAGTAGGGGTTGTTTTAGGTAATGCAAATCTTTTAGTTGATTAAAGGGCAATATATAATCTCGGGATTCAATTGAATCTCAAAGGGTTTCAAGTTGAAGGATTAACTTATTGCTTACAAAGTCATGATGTTGTTAGGCCGGATCCAGTCGAGTTAATCTTGTTGTAATGTTGCTCTTAAGATATATCAATATCTATTCTTTATTTATCCGCCGAGAAAAAGTAGCATCGAATATAATTTAAGTTAAGCAGAAATGATAAAGCCTACATAGATGAGCTTACGAGAATACTACATTCGATTAAACAAAACGGATATGATATTGGAATTGTACCTAACTCGAGCTAGGTAAATACATTGAATTCAATTTTATTTATATACATTAATTAATGTCTTTATGTTAAGGTGGTACGTACTAGATAAAGACATTGGATTTAGTTCCACATGAGGCGACGTATCTTTGGTCTTCTTCATAAATGAAGAAAGTGGTGCATGGCTTATAGCACAATGATATTTGTAATATTTACTAGTAGCTTTCCCCATAAAGTTGATGCTTATGATCTTTTATCATTATTTGAACAAACTGGACCAATGACTAGCCAGGACGTTAATTTGCCTTTTTATTTGATACCACTTTAATAAAGTTTAGCTACAGATATAAGAATAATTATTTTGTACCATATGCGTTTTAATCATTTTTTGGTGCGTAAATCCAATGAAAATGGTCAACAACTGTCACTAAGGGCCTGTTTGTTTGGTGGTATTTAAAGATAAGATACGACTTTAGGCTGAATAAAGCTGTTTGGTAAAATTTCAAAAGAAAATATGTTGCACTCGTACCCACTGACACTCACTATTTGGAATCTCTTTTAAATGGTGGGTTTATCCACCTTATATGGGTCCCACTGCTCTATCTTTTTTATTTCACTCTTACACATATATTTTATTAAATAACAAAAATTTATTTTAAGTCTCCACTAACAATATAAAACTATATATCTAATTTAATATAATTTTTTCTCTTTCTTAATCAACTCTAAATCTAAATCTTAACGCAAATCTAAATCCTAATCCTAATCCAAATCCTAAACCCACCTACAAACCAAACGGGCCTTAAGTCTGTAAATACTAAGTTTGACAAGACAAATGGTTCTCAACCTCTTCTTTGTGTCACGTCATTACACAAACATGTTATTCAAAAGAAAACGGATGATAAAAAATCAAATGAAAACCATGTCATGTCAAAATCAGTCACTTTATAGACTTCACCTACCAAACAAAGAGGGGTAAATTCAAACCAGAATGTCATCG